>PVKU01003800.1:0-166361 GCA_004027475.1 Anoura caudifer
AAAGAGGGGGAATGTGGGTGGGAGGAGGTGTGTGGGGTGGGGGGGAGTAGAGGGGGGTAAATGAGACAACTGTAATAGCATAATCAATAAAATATATTTAAAAAGAAAAAAGAAATACTAACTTTTTTTGTGTTTTTACCCACTTCCTTTTTTTTCTCCTGTCCTTGGCAAATCTTGAGTTTCATCATTTATAAATTTGGTAGGGAGCTAACACCACTAACTGCCATTTTGATTCTAAGTCAGGGTGCATAGTAGAAGGAGTCAACGATCAGAAAATCCTCTCTCTGTGGAAAATAATTTACATCTTTGTGGGATTGATTCCTGCTAGAGATTAACTGCTCATTGGTATTTCATTGATGCTTTTTTAGGTTAAGTCCTCTATCTTCCTTCTGGCTAAAGCCCCTGGAGCTAGTTTGATGTTGCATTAAGGAACTAAGTCAACCAATTTATCAATGCACTACTCACACAGAGAATAGAGACAGGACTCTGAAGTGAAAATTAGAAATTTTTTCCTTGCTCCTTTTGTTTCTTTCTATGGTAAAAGGAAACAACTGTCTCTTCATTGGCTAATGGGTTTCCATACCATGGTCCTTGCCAACTGATGTAAACTAGCAAGTTTTTACAAATCTCATCCATACCATGCCTGATCTAGTTATATTGTTTAACATGAAGCAGCTTTACTCAACAGCTTAATATTTAGTGGTATATAATTGGTTTCCTTTTACCCTGTCGGCCAGAGAGACAGATCAATCCATTCCAGTGAGCAGATATCTCTTCCTCTTATCAACCTTCCAGTGACCTTGGCATGATGTCTCTCTATTTGGACTTTATGATACCTAGGTCCCATTAATCTTTCCAGTGATGTTGTCTGGCCTCATGCACTAGTTACAAACCCTTGATTTGCTCTAAGGAAATCAAGCATTATGCAAATTTTCACTAATTCTACTGAGGTCAACCTTTTTAGAACTTCCCCCATCCCCAAAGAATAATGCTTCATTCATTTTACCCCTGCTTTATGAATGGAGCCTCTTAAGAGCTGTGTTGCCCTTACTCTCTTGCTCTGCAGCCTGTATGACCTTCCCTGACAGAAGGACTCCTTTGCAGTTCATGTTTCATAGCAGCATTGGCATTTAGGGTACCGATAAGATTAAGGAAGGCAAAAAAAAAAAAAAAAAAAAAAGGAAAAGGAAAGAAATAGAGTACCTTATTTCCTCCTCTCCCCAAATATTTAGTGTGTTATCTGGCCCCTAGGTCTCTGAAAGTCAAGCTCTCACTCAGTCACAAAAGGCAAAAGCAATTAAACAGGAGAATCCATTTTCCTCACACTTCTCACTCATAAAATGCTTGAATGCTTGAAACTGTTAAAGGATAAGTGGAAACTGCATTTCCGAGAGGCTTTCATATCATTCTGTGGTGTCAGGATGAGCAAAATCAATCTTTTCCAGAATATTGTTTTTCAACCTTTTATAATTTGTCAAAAAAGGTTATAAAGTCAGGCTCATCTTTGACAACAGAAAATTGTCACGAGATCATTTATTTTTGCATTTCAGAAGTCTTTTTCACTAGACTGAGGAATTCCAGAAGACTTCTTGAACTACCTAGTACATCTCTGCATTTATTTACAGATTATTAAATGTTTGATAGAAAGACTGATGGATAGAAAAAATTGAAAACACAAGTATTGTGAACCACTTTTTACTGAAGAATAGAAAATATAAGAAGTAATGGAGCCATAATGAAGTAGCAGAAGATTATACTCAGTTTAAAAATACTGATTTATATATAACTCTTGAGAAACCCAACTCCTATGTTATAGAGAATCTATATCCAGGTTAAATGATTTGGCACTGTCAAGTCATGATGATAGCTGCCAACTTGGAAAAAGCATTAGACATATTTAGGAATTGCATAGACTAACCTCATGGTTAGTTAGGAGAATGGACTTTTATTAAAGACAGATGTAGCTTTGGAACTCAGATTTCCACATATTAGCTATATGGAATGTTGTAAATTACTTCATGTCTAAATTTCTTCATCTGCAATGTGGGATAACAACAACAACAACAACAACAACAATAATAATAATAATGATACTTCTGGCTGCTGTGATGATTAAATGACCTAATCCACCTAACCCACTCAACATGGTGCCTGGCCCATAGTTACTATTTATAAGGTATTATTATTTTTATCTTCAATAGCATCTCAACTTTTAGATACATTGCATAATCTTCACAGTACTTTCTAAAGCAAGAGTTTTCAAACTTTAGTCTGCCTCAGAATTGCCTGGAGACTTTGTAAAACCATGACTTGCTAGGTCCCACTCCCAGGGTTTTTGATTTAGAAGGTGTGTTGTGAGGCCTACAAATTTACATTTCTACAAATTCCCAGATGCAGTTGATGCTGTTGATGCAGGGACTACACTTGGAGAACGACTGCTCTGAGGTATTCAGGGAAGGTTTTAATACACCTCTTTTAAAAATAAAATAAATCAATCTAAGTGGTACATTGAACAACCAGAACTCATGGCATACAATCTGAAAGCATCTTTATTTTGCCTCCCATTGTTGCTTGAATATTTATTCAGTGGTAAAAGATCTTCCATTTCTCTTAGATAAAAACCTGAGCAGATGTAAACTTTAAAAACACTTTCAATTGGGGCAGTTTGTTAAATATTAAGACTTATCTGAGCCAATGCTTGGTATTGGTAAGAGAATTGCCTATATAGGAAAATTTTAAGTAGGTTCACCATCCATTCGAAGTAAAAATACAAAATAACAGAAACTTCAAAGGTTCAATAAAAAAAAAGAATGACTGAAGAACCTTTTCAGTTATGAAGTGGTGTAGACTCGGTGGCTTTCTTTCTCTTTCTTCTGCCTTGTAAAAAGAAGGAAAATATTTCTGAAAGAAAAAAGCTGTGATGTGTGGAGGATGGCTTTAGGAACACTATAAACAAGGGCAGTTACATGAATGATTTCTGAAACTTAAGTACTTATGCCTGGTGGGTAAGAGAAACTTCAAGGCCTTTTTGTAGTCAAAAGAATCTGAAATATTAGAAAGACATAGCCTCCGTAGTTAGTGGTTCACTAAATGATAATAATCTAAGGCAATTAGGAAAGAAATTTCTACCCTGAAAGCTGGAGAGAAAACCAGGGTCAGATAAAGCTGTGTCAGATTGATAATGCTTAAGAGATGGAGGGAGAAATACCTGATCTGACTTCCAGTTAGTTGAAATTCATCTGGAATTCAGGCAATAAATAAGTCTCTATCTTCCAAAGTATTCCTCAAATTTTAGGGTCTAAAATAAATATAAGATAGGAAAAATGACAATTTAAACACTGAAACTAGACATCTAAATTTATGATGGTAAAGCAAAATAATTTAGAAATTAAAATCTCCAGGTATTTTTATGTAAAATAATAAAAAATGAGAGGCAGGGGGAAGGACTAGGAAATGTAGTTTTATCATCCCTGCTCAACAAACAAACACACTTTGAGCTATCTTCTATTTCCCTGTAAGTCTATATTTTAGGTACGATTATGCTTATAACACTGCAACAAATGTTAAACCCCTACTATGTGGCAGACACTATGCTAGGTGCTTTACCAATAATATCTTTTTGAGTAATAGAAACAAGTATGTATGTATGAATCAGGTTAAGCAATATGAGATGCTGTAAGAAACAATCCCATAATGTTCTTGACATGATACAATTTTTTTTCAGTCATGTTTCGTTGTATTCAAATATTGGTGGATGGCTTTCCATAGAATTTTCCCAGCAGTGACTTAGGCACATAGGCTCTGTATCTTTAGTAATTCCCCATTATATAAAGCTTCCTCAAAATCTATGCTAGAACCTCTGTATTCCACTAACCAACAAGTGAAGAGAGAGAGAGCATGGAGAACAACGTGGGATGTTTCATAGCCAGACCTACATGTAGTATACATCACTTCAGCTTATATTGTACTGGCTAGAACCCAGTCAAATGCCACAATCTAATTTCAAGGGAGGCTGCAAAATGGTCTTTCTGTATGGTCATGTTAAAAAAATAGATGGTTAGTATATAGCTAGTCTCTGGCACAATATGAGATAGATATTTTACACATCAGGAAATTAAGGCTTACTGTACTTCAGGAAAGTAGAAGTAGGTTATTGGATCCAAATTTGAACCCAAGTATATATGGTTCAAAAAGTATATATTTTATAATACTGCCTTATAAACCTACAACTGAAAAATATTCTTACAATGTTCTAGGTCTCTCTGAAAGTATATACAGGAGAGGGGGTAAGGTATGGCATATGACAATAAGAATAGGAGACAACTATTGGTTTGGGGTTTATTGGAGTTTCTGTTACTAACATTTGAATTCTGTAAAGAAAAGTCTAAGTTGGTGAAGTTATGGGGAAGTTGGATTCATGGAAACCTGTCCTCAATATTTATTGCTGCCTTAATGCACCCATATGTTTATTTCCCAAATGTCAGGTATTTGTTGCTAGCTCTCTTTGATTTATGCTATTATCACAGAGATGGAGAGTTAAGGAATTTCCAAGCTATGAGAGAGACATGATTAAATTTGTACTTTAGTCAGAGCAAGGAGGAAACAGAATTTGATCTCTGCCTTTCTGTTCCCTTTCCTTCATTCCTTTCCAGCCTTGTTTTCTTCAACCCACATCCCTTCATTTTAGTTTCTATTGCTATCTGTTATTCTCCCCAATATAGCCTCTAATTAGTTACTGATACTTTAGCATGAATTAATTTAGTGCTTTTATATCTCACAGAAGCATTTGCATTTTAAAAATTGATTAATCTTGTTTGTTATAGGTCTATGGGTCAGTGTTTCTGAAAATATTTTATGTGTATACTAGGGATGAGCAAATAAGAAAATATATTGAACATAATGAAACCAAGATTTCTCATTTTGGGCAAAAGAAATTACAAATAAATGAAGAGGGAACCCTGTGGTTCTGGTTTGGAAATTATATATACATGTAAAATTTCTGAGCTATATCCACTGAGAAGGCCTAGAAAGAGGGATATCTAGTAGCAATAAGTATACTGAACATAAAGATCATGGTTTCTAAATACCACTCTCCAAAAAAAGGAATCGGGGATCCCTGGAGAAATGGATGATTCTAGAGCTAGGTTAAAAAAAATAAACAAGATAATCTCAGTGCCAGGAAGTTAGAAGGAGCTCTTAAAATAAAAAGATGGTATGTTAAAAAGACACAGTAGTCAATCCCAAACAGTGTCCAATAGTCAATTGCCAAAGTTTGACAATTTAAGCAAAAGTAAGTGATGATAATATATCCAAAAAATTCATCCATTCATAATGATACTAATAAATGATAGATCTGTATCCTGATTGTGGTTATTGTTACACATACCTATATATGTGATAAAATTTCATGGAATTACACATACACACTAAAGAAAGAGCATGTAAAAACCATGAAATTCAATAACTTTCATAGTTTAGTTAATATATTTCATGTTAATGACAATTTCCTGTTTTGGTAATATCCTATGCTTATGTAAGATATTAAGATATCATTTTTGGAGTAAGAGTATATGGAAACTCACTGCACTATTTTTGTGGCTTCCTGTGAGTCTAAAATTATTTCAAATAAAATTTTTTATTAAAAAATAAATAAATAAATGAGGGAACCCTGACTGGTGTGGCTCCCTCACAGTGGGTTGGGTGTCATCCCGCAAACCAAAACGTCACCAGTTTGATTCCTGGTCAGGGCACATGCCTGGGTTGCTAGGCAGGCCCTGGTTGGGGGTGTGTGAGAGGCAACCTATAGATATTTCTCTTGCACATCAATGTTTCTCTGCCTTTCTTTCTCTCTCCCTTCCCTTCTCTCTAAAATAAATAAAATCTTTTAAAAATTACATAAATGAATAAATAAATAAATAAGGGAGAAGGGACAAATATCCCCTAGAGAAGAATTCTGAGTAATAAACATAGACAGAATGAGGGAAATAATAACCACTAGAACACTATAATGATAATTGCCATAGGCAGACATCAAAATAGGCAGACATCACCTTAAACAAGTGATCAAGATTAACATTGTCTACCTCCAGATATTATGCCCTGAGAAGAGTACAACACTTCTATGGTATTCTTTTCATAAACTCATAAATGCAGCATAATCATAAGAAAAAATAATATAAAAATAAATTGAGAGTTTGCCTGCCCAGAATACCTAACTAGTACTTTTCAAAATGTTAAGGTCATGAAAGAAAAGATCAAGTAACTGTCACAGACCGTAGGAGGCTAAGCAGATATGATGACTAAATGCAGTGTGGGATCCTGACTTGGATCTTGGTACAGAAAAAGAACATTAGTGGCAAAAGTAATGAAATTTGAATAAAGTCTGTAGTTTATTTAATAGTACTGTATCAATGTTAATTTCTTAGTTTTGATAAATATGCCATGTTTATGCAAGATCGAAGCTAGGTGAACAGTATATGGAGATTCTATGTACTATTTTTATAATTTTTTCTGTGATGTAGAAGAATATTTAATGATATATGAAAATGAAATGTGCCCCATGCTGATTATAGTTTTCAATCTCTTCTTTACCAATCCTTTCTTCATTAGTTATATGATATCTACAATCTTTGATACAAGAAGCAGCAGAAGAAAACATCATTGAGTAAGGGGACAGTGAAATCTGTATAGGTCAGTTACTAGTTCTATAGAGTAAATCAAATTTTGTCAAAATATATATTTCTTTTAAGAATAATTGTTTTCTCTAATTCAAAGAGAATACATATTCATTAGAGTGTACCAAAAAGTACAAATAACATTATGTGAAACACAAGTAACCCCAGCCCCAAGACATTACCACTAATAGTCTTTTCTATGTCAGACATTCACATCCATGTGCACACACATATACACGTGCCTTCATTATATCCTAGTATAATACTTGTCACATAGCAGGTGCTCAATAAATATTTGATGAGTGTTAACATGGGTATATACAGTGTATTTTAAATCTATTAATACTTTACATCATAGGACACCATATAGCAGGGACTCTAGTATCAGAAAGATGGGTTTAAGGCCTAGTTCTTTCCCTCCCTCCTTCCCTTTCTTCCTTTTTCCCTTTCCTTCCTTTCTCCTTTTATTTTCATTCCTTTATCTTTCCTTTTTTTCTTCCTCTAATCCTTATTGAGCATTTATATGGTACCAGGCACTGTGCTAAGCCCTGATGATATATTCACAAATGAAAAAAGATATGTCCTCTCTTATAGTATAAGGGCATAAAATAACATAAGCACACAAATAAAATGTAAAATAGCAGTTGTTCTAAGTTCTACAAAGGAGAGATTCACCGTGAGTTGAAAACCTATAATAGAGGGGTCAGGGATAAATTGTTTGAGTTAGTGATATTTGAAGTGAGATATGAAACTTGAATTCAAATTAATCAGGTAGACAGAGGAGGAAAGAAAAATAGCAGGTGTGAAGACCTGGCATTGGTTAGAAAGGACAGTGCAATTATTAAAATATTATGGATGGACTATAGAGTGATGAAGAGAATGCAATATGATGCTAGAGAGATTGGTAGAGAGCAAAATATACAAGGCTTTCTTGGTCATGATAAAGATATTATATTTTTTCTTAGTTTACAAAAAAATACTAAGTCACCGAAGATTTTTTTTGGTAGTAGAATTAAAGGTATACCACGAAGATATTGCAGGTTTGATTCCAGACCAAAGCAATAAATATTGCCATAAAGCATGTCACAAAAATTTTTTGGAAATGTTATATTTATATTATACTGTAGTCTATTAAGTGTGCAATATCATTATGTCTAAAAACAATGTACATACCTTAATTTAAAATAATGTATTACTAAAAGAAGGCTAACCATCATCTGAGCCTTCGCCAAGTTGTAATCTTTTTGCTGGTGGAGATTCTTGCTTGGTTGATGGCTGCTGACTGATCAGGGTGGTAGTTGGGGAAGGCTGAGGTTGCTGTGGTAATTTCTTAAAATAGAACAACAGTAAAAGTTGGCACATAGATTGACAATTATGTCATAAACAATTTGTAGCATGTGATGCTGTTTGATAGCATTTTACCCACAGTAAAACATTTTTCAAAATCAGAGATGATCTTCTTAAACCCTGCTGCTGCTTTTTCAAATAAGTTCCGGTAATATTCTAATCTGTTTTTATGATTTCAATAATCTTTTTTCTATTTAGTAAATTTTTAATTTTTATTTATTTATTTATTCACTAGTGGTACATATCAAGAAACCACTTTGCTCATCCATAAGAAGCAGCTCCTTATCCATTAAAATTTTATCTTGAGAGTACTGCAGTTCACTCACATCTGCAAGCTCTACTTCTAATTCTAATTCTTTTGAAATTTCCACCACATCTGCAGTTACTTCCTCCACTGAAGTCTTGAACCCCTCAAAATCATCTGTGAGGGTTGGAATCAACTTCTTCCTAACTCCTGTTAATGTTAATATTTTGACCTCTTCCCATGAGACGTGAATGTTCTTAATGGCATTTAGAATGGTGAATCCTTTTCAGGAAGTTATCAATTTACTTTGCTCGGATCCATCAGAAGAATCACCACCTATGGCAGCTATAGCATTACAAAATGCATTTCGTAAATAATAAGACTTAAAAGTTTAAATTACTCCTTGGTCCAAAGGCTGAAGTATGTGTGTGGTTTTAGGAGGCACAAAAACAACATTAATCTCATTGTAAATCTCCATCAGACCTCTCCATCAGACCAATGGGTGACCAGACACATTGTCAACAAACAGTGGTATTTTGAAAGAAATTTTTTTCTTAGCAGTAGTTCTCAACAGTGGGCTTAACTGTATTGTAAACAGATGTGTCATCCAGGCTCTGTTGTTCCATTTATAGAGCACAGGAAGAGTAGATTTAGCATCATTCTTAAGGGCAGTAGGATTTTTGGAAGGGTAAGTAAGCAGTGGCTTCAACTTAAAGTCACCAGCTAGCTCTATTAGCCCCTAACAAGAGAGTCAGCCTGTCTTTTGAAGCTTTGAAGCCAGGCATTGACTTCTCTCTAGCTATGCAAGTCCTAGATATCATCTTCTTTTAATATAAGGCTGTTTTTTCAATGTTGATAATCTATTGTGTAGTTTAGCCACCTTTATTAATTATCTTAGCTAAATCTTCTGGATAACTTGCTGTAACTTCTATATCAGCACTCACTGCTTCACTTACATTTTTATGGTATGGAAATGGTTTCTTTTTTAAAACATCATAAACCAACCTCTGCTAGCTTTAAACTTTTCTTCTACAGCTACCTCACTTGTCTCAGCCTTCATGGAATTGAAGAGTTCAGGTCTTCCTCTGGATTAGGCTTTGGCTTAACATAATGTGGCTGGTTTGATCTTCTATCTAGACCACTAAAACTTTCTCCATATCAGCAATAAGGCTGTCTTTCTTTTTCATCATTTGTGTGTTCATTGTAGTAGTACTTTTAATTTCCTTCCAGAACTTCTCCATTGCATCCACAACCTGGTTAACTGGCACAAGAGGCCTAGCTTTTGGCCTATCTCGGTTTTCAACATGCCTTCCTCACTGAGGATAATTATTTCTAGTTTTTTATTTAAAATGAGAGATGTACAACTTTCTTTCACTTGAACGTTGAGAGTCCACTGTAGAGATATTAATTGGCCTAATTTCAATATTGTGTCTCAAGAAATATGGAGGCTCAAGAAAAGGGAGGAAATGGGGGAATAGCTTGTCAATGGAGCAGTCAGAACACACTCAACATTTATCAATTAAGTTATCAACATTTATCAATTAAGGGAGGGGGATAATGGTGGAAAGAAGAGGAAAAGACTAGTCAAAGAACATGTATGAATGACCCATGGATATGGACAACAGGGTGGGGATTGACTGTGGGAGCAGTGGATAGGTAGGGCAGAAGAGAGCAAAGGGGGGAAAATTGGGACAACTGTAATAGAAAAAAATTAAAATAGTTAATAAAAAATAAAAAAGAATAAATGAGTTCAGATTTATAAAGCATTTAAGAGAGTTCATGTCTCATGGCAGATGCTATTTAAATGTTGTTAATACAAACAGTGAGTACAGAGAAATCAGTTTGGAGGCCATTGTTAGGAGAAATATGGAGACATATTTTGTGATGTACTGGACATTCTAAGGTAAGGGAGAGATTTTTAAAAGAGGTGACTTCTAGGTTTCTGACATATGTGACTGGATTGATGGTGGTATCATGACCAGAAAGGGAAAAATAAAGTAGCACTATATACTAACTATATGATGTTGGACATTTGAAGTTCCTCTGCCTCATCTGTAAAATGGGAATATAATGTAGTCTTTCTGAACTCTAATTAATTCTATGTACATAATCCTACTAGATAAAATTGATGACTGTTTGTTTCCCAGTCTTTATATCTCTCATTTCTTTTTCTTTCCTTACTGTACTAACTAGTGCCTCTAGTGATATGTGCAATAGAAGCAATATTGATAAGCATCCTTCTCGGGTTCCTGATTTTAGAAGGTATACTCATAAACTTTCACCATTGATTGTGAAATTAGTGGTAAGTTTTTGGTTGATATTGGTTGATACTCTATCAGTATATAAGAAAACTTTTCTCTTTAAGGGCTTCAAGTAAGCCCTTTAATCATGAATGGGGTTTAAATGCTATTTTTCAGCATTCATAGATGTGATTATATGAATTTCCTCTCTTAATTCATAAATATGTAAATTAATGTTTTAATCTAAAACCAAGCTTGGTAACATGCCAAAAATTAAATGAGTTGGTAGAAATCCTCTAGAAACATTCAAGTCTGGTGACTTTTATGGAAAAATATTTTTAATTAATGATTCAGTATATTTTAAAAAATTTTATTGCTGTTCAATTTCAGTTGTCTCCATTATTTCCTCATTACTTTCCCCTGCCCTGCCCACCCTCACCTCCCACATTGAATCCTCCCCCAGTTGTCTTTGTCCATGGATTCTTTATGCATGTTCCTTGATGACCCTTCCCCTTCTTTCCTCCATTATTCCCCTCCCTCCTGGTTACTGTCAGTTTGTTATTTATCTCCATATCTTTGGTTCTATTTTGCTCACTTGTTTGTTTTGTTGATTAGGTTCCACTTAAAGCAGAAGCTTTTTACTTTGATGTAGTCCCATTTGTTTATTCTTTCCTTTATATCCCTTGCTCTAGGGGACATATAAGTGAAAATATTGATTTGATGTTTTTAATGATTTTTAGATCTACTTGAGTTTTCTGTTCCTTCTTGAATCAGTTTTGATACAGGGAATTGTTTAGATTATTTAAATATTTAAATTTATTGGTGTAATGTTTCCTTAGAATTATCTTGGTAGATTACAAAATTCATCACTGTATTTATGGTTATGCCCCCTTTTTTGTTTCTGAAAACAAGTGTTTTTTCTTCCTTTTGCCTCAGATACAACGTGACCACATGGTTTGTTCAGCTGAAGAAACTCATAGCCATCATTGGCATTAAAACAAGTTTTATTTAAATAAAGGTTTAAATATATTATATAACATTAAAAGTGAAGGAGAAAAAAAAGCCCAAAATCAGTTTGAGATCACATGGCCTTGGGCAGCTGTTGTTATTAAGTTGCAATGATTGACATATCAGTTTAAAATTGATTCCCTTGTCAAAAGTTTAACTCTGATAGAAGGTTGGCCTTGCATTCTGGTGTTTGAACATCAATTAGCTAGTATATGTTTGGTGAAATAAACCTTGGTGGCAAGCTAAAAGAACTTATCACCTTACTGGAGGGTAGATGGCTGCTCTAAACTCTACCCACATGGTCATGTTGGGGATCTTTGAGTACGCAAGGCTCCCACTAGTGGTACAGATGCGGTTGCTGCCTAACCCCATCCTTTCCTCTCACCTTCACCAAAGGTTGTACAGGTGGTGACATTTTTCTTACAGCAGGGAACTCTGCCGAGGAGCTTATGTCCAGACATAGCTGTTTGTGGTCTTGGAGCTCTGGGCTTGGCTGAAACATCATGTTACTGCTTTGTTTCAGGCTGGACACTGCCAGGCGCCTACTGCTTGATCTCTGTTTAAATGAGGGACTTCAAGACTAGACAGCATGGCTCTTTTCAGTTTATTGCATGAAGGCATTACACTAATCCAAGTTAAAAGCAGGCTCCAAGTGGTTACATTATACAAGCTTTGAGGTTTTTAAACTTGTGATAAAGGAGAGAAGGGAAATTCCACTCATTGCAAGAAATCTTCACATAAATTTCAGTGACCCCAAAGTGCTTAAACCCCATGAACTCTCAGCTCGTTGTCCTTAGCCAGCCCAGTGTCTATGAGGAACTGGCATATGTTCTTATGCTGATCACCCTGTAGCTGAATTACTTGTCCATATTCTGGATGCTCAAATACAGTACCATTGCAGGCAAATTTCTTCTTAAATGCCTTCACTCATTTCTTTTTATCATAATCATCAGTGATCACTTGGACAGTAGTAAAAGTCTTCCTGCTGTTTCTCTGTTGTAACCTTACTTGGATATAATGCTCAGTGGCAGCAGGAAGCAGAACGCCACCCTTACTTGCACCAGCAAAGGGGTTGAAAGAGTGAGTGTTCTGGATAGTAGACATACCATACAATGATATGATTTCTCTTCCTCAGTGGAAATGGCCTGTGGAAGGCTGTGTCAGGAGAAGGGGGAGCAGAGACTCAGGAAGCAAGAGGGGAGACTGCTGAGTCCTGGTAGCTGCTCAGTGACTGGATGCTCCTTTTATTTCCTAATAGTATTTACTTGTGCCTTCTCTTTTATTCAATGTTAACAAAAGTTTGTTGATTTCCTCCCAAAAAGTAAAAGTCCAAGACTAGATAGCTTCACTAGTGAATTCTACTGAACATTCAAAGATTTGATAGCTATCCTTCTCAAACTCTTCTAAAACATTGAAGAAGAGGCAATACTTCCTAATGCATTTTATGAGGCCAACATAACCTTGATACCAAAACCTGGCAAGAACAACACAAAAAAAGAAAACTACAGATCATTATCTATGATGAATACAGATGCAAAATCCTAAACAAAATACTGGTAAATTGAATACAATGATACATTTTAAAAATTATACATCATAATGAAGAGGTATTTATCCCAGGAGCACAAGGATAGTTGACCATATACAAATCAATCAATGTAGTACACCACATTAACAAAATGAACATAAAAATTATGATTATACAAATAGATGCAGAAAAAGTATTCGAAAAGATACAACATCCATTTGTGATTAAAACACAATAAAATGGGCATAGAGGAAAATTACCTCAACATAATAGAGCCCATATATGGCAAACCCTTGGCTATCATACTCAGTGGTGAAAAACTGAAAGCTTTCCTCTAAGATCAGGAACAAAACAGTGATGCCCACTCTCGCCACTCTTAGTCAGCATAGTTCTCGGAGTCCTAGCCATAGCAATCAGGCAAGAGAAAGAAATAAAAGGCATACAAATTGGGAATGAAGAAGTAAAATTGTCACTTTTTGAAGATGACATGATTCTTTATATAGAAAACCCTTAAGACTCTACAAAAAAAAAAACAAAACATAAATAAACAAATACAGTAAAGTACAAAATCAATGTATAAAAATTCATTGCATTCCTATATACTAACAGTAATTTTCAGAAAAATAAATGAAAAAAAAGCATTTTTTTTACAATTACAACCAAAAGAACAAAATACCTAGGAATAAACTTAACAACGGGTAGTGAAGGACCTATGTACTGAAAATTACAAAGCATTATTAAAGGAAACTGAAAAAGACACACAAAAAATGGAAAGATACTTTGTGTTCATGGATTGGAAGAATGAGCATGGATAAAATGGCCATATTACCCAGAACAATATACAGATTTAATTCAATCCCCATCAAATCCCCAATGACATTTTTCATGAAACAGAACAAAAAAAGTCATCGTACTTGTATGGAACCAAAAAAGACTGCAAATAGCCAATGCAACCCTGGCAAAAAGGATGAAATGGGAGGTATCGAACTCCTTGACTTCAAATTATACTACAAAGGGACAATAATCAAAATAGCAGGGTATTGGCAGAAAAACAGACACACAGACCAAAGGAACAGAATTGAGAATCCAGAAATAAGCCCACAGGTATATGGGCAAATAATTTTTGGCAAAGGAGCCAAAAACACACAATGAAGGAAAGAAAGCCTCTTCCATAAATGGTGATGGGAAAATTGGAAAGCCACATGCAAAAGAATAAAACTAAATTACTATTTGTCCTATATACAAAAATTAACTCAAAATTAACCAAAGGCCTAAATATAAGACCTAAAACAAAAAAAAAGTACATGGAAGAAAACATAGGTACCAAACTTATGGACTTTGATCTTAAAGAGAATTTTATGAATTTGACACCAAAAGCAAGGAAAGCAAAGGCAAAAATGAATGAGTGGGATTATATCAAACTAAGAACCTTCTGCACAGCAAAAGAAATGTCCAACAAAACAAAAAGGCAACCAACTAAATGGGAGAAGATATTTGCAAACAAGAGCTCTGACAAGTAATTAATATCCAAAACACAAAGAACTTTTATAACTCAACACCAAACAAACAATCCCATTAAAAATGGGTAGAGGACCTGAACAGACACTTCTACAAAGAAGACATACAAATGGCTGACATATATGAAAAGATGCTCACTTTCACTAGGTAATATGAACATTCAGATCAAAAGTACAATGACATACCACCTCACACTTGTTAGCATTCTAGTGTTGGAGAGGTTGTGCAGAAAAGGGAATCCTCATTCACTGCTGGTGGGAATGTAAACTGGCACAGCCACTATGGACAACAGTGTGAAAGCTCCTCAAAAATTAAAAGAGTTACTAGCCCTGGCTGGTGTTACTCAGTGAACTGAGTGCTGGCCTGTGAACTGAAAGGTTGCTGGTTCGATTCCCAGTCAGGCCACATGCCTGGGTTGTGGACCATGTCCCTGGTTGGGAGTGAGCGAGGGACAGCCACACATTGATATTTCTCTCCCACAGAGATGTTTCTGTCCCTCTCTTTCTCTCCCCCTTCTCCTCTCTCTGAAAATTTTAAAAAAGAGTTACTATAAGACCCGTCAACCCTTCTTCTGGGTATCTAACTGAAATTTTTGAAAACATTTATTCACAAAGATATAAGCATCCCCGTGTTCATTGCAGCATTATTCACAGTGGCCAAGACACAGAAACAACCAAAGTGACTTTCAATAGATGTTTGGATAAAAAAGATGTGGTACATATACACAATGAAATACTACTCAGCCATAAACAAGATGAAATACTGCCATTTTGAACATGGATGGACTTTGAGAATGTAATGCTAAGTGAAATTAAGTGAGACAGAAAAAGTTAAGAACCATATGATTTCATTCATATGTGGGATATAAAACTGAAAGCAACAAATGAACAAACAAGAAAAATAAATAAACAAAATACTCATAGATACAGAGTAAGTTGGTTTTCAGAGGGAAAAGGGACAGGGAGATTGTAATGGGTAAAGTGGGTCAAATATGTGGTGACAAAAGATTTGACTTGGGTGATGGGCACAAAATGCAATATATGGATGATGTATCATAGAATTGTACACTTGAAACCTACATAATTTTATTAACCAATCTAACCCCAATAAAATGAATTAAACATTTTTTAAGTTTGTTGGTTTTATTAGTGTTTTCATAGAACCAACTTTTGACTTTATTAATTTTTTGTATTGTATTTTATTTCATTATTTTCTATGCTTATTCTTATTTTTTTTCTCTTTAATTTGAGATTAACCCATTTTTATTTTTCTGGTTTCTTAAGCTAGATGCTTTGGTCACATATATTCAATATTTCTTCATATTTAAAGTGAACTCTTCTTATCCTGAGAATGACCTTCCAACATTCTGAAGTCCCAAGGCACCTTACCTCATCCTTAGCTGAGAATGTAACATATACCTAATTTTCCCTTTCTGTCTTTGACTCTTACATGTATATGTGGTCTCGGACTTTGTCATGTATATGAGGTTCACATGCACATGTATAAAGACTTCAGACCTTTTTAAGGTTGATCGCTCTTCCCTTTGTATGTTTTCTTTTTACCCAGAAGTTAATTTCAGCCATTTTACTTTAGATTAATCATTATTATTTTAAATATTTTGTCACTGTTTGTTTTGATGCATTCCCACATTTACCAATTTCTTTGTTTTCCATTCTCTTTTACATCTTGGTGTTTGCTTCTAGATTCAGTTTTCTTCTTTCAGCAATACAGCTTTTAAAAGTTCCTTTAGTTAGGCCTGTTAGTAACATACTCTTCCCTATTTTGATTTTTCTGAAAATGTGTCTTTCTTACCTTTACTCTTGAATGATAACTTCTATATTGATAGTTATTTTTCCCATATTTATGTGGAGTTATCATCCAGCTGCCATCTCCTTTCAGCTCAAATAACTGAGAATTCTACTATTGTTCCATTGAAGACAATCTACTTTTTCTCTTTGTGCACTTCAAAATCTTTGTCTTTGGTGTTACACAGTTTTACTAGAATGTTGTTTTAAGGTCTTACTTATTTGTTTTTAGAGAGAGTGGAAGGGAGGGAGAAAGCGAGGGAGAGAAATGTCAACGTGCGGTTGCCTCTTGAGTGCCCTCTACTAGGGACCTGGCCCACAACCCAGGCATGTGCCCTGACTAGGAATAGAACTGGTGATCCTTTGGTTTTCAGGCTGGTGATCAATCCACTGAGCCACACCAGTCAGGGCCACTAGAATGTTTTTATGTGTAGATGTCTCATATTTATCACGCTTGGAACTTTTTATTTTCCTGAATCCAAAGATCCATGGTTTTCATCCATTTTGGAAAATTCTCAGCCATTATCTCTTCAGATTTTGCCCCACCCCACCAATACCCACACCTATCCACTTTTCTTCTGCATTACCTTTATATGTATATTGGGCCTTCTCACTCTATCATCCATGTCTCTTGATGTCTCCTTCAACGTTCAATCTTTCTGGTTTTTCTGTTGCCTTCTCTGTTCCTCTCTTCTGCTGACTCCAGTATGCTGTTTAGTCATTCAATTGCATTTTATTTTTAATGATTATATTTCTTATTTTTCAAAGTTCTATTTGGTTCTTATTCAAATTTCTTGGTCTTTTTTGAGCCTCTTATTCTTGCTCATATTTTTTATCCTATCTTTTTACTTTAAGATTTAAGATACTTATTTTACATTCTTTTTTAATTTTAATGTCTGATGTATTTGAAGACCTAATTCTACCATTGTTGTTGTTTTTGCTTCTTATTTATGCTAATCTGCTTCCTTTGTATATTTAAATTGTGTTTATGTATTGTTTCTTGTTGTGTCTTTAGAGTGGGCATACTCTGAGGGTGTGTCCCATATTAATGACTTGTGTTTACTTTTTCCCAGTGCTGTCTAATGCTTAAAATCTAAGACCACTTACTGTCAATTTCCTTGTTTGAGGTTTCTTAGCCCTGGAATTCTCCAAGCTAATAATTCTTAGGGGAGAGCTTTTTGTTTTTCCTCAATCAGAGACCAAGCTAAGATAAACAACTTTTTGGTGTATCTTTGCTAGCAGGTAAATAATTTTCTAAACTGCTCATTTACTAAAGAAATAGACCTTAAAAGATCCCAGCTTAATCCTGGGGTTTCATTTCCAAATTCCACTTTACTAGGGCCAAAGCCTTGTGTTCTGTCCTTTCACAGAGGTCAACACTCAAGCTTTTTAATTACAATGGTCTTCAAATACTTTCAGGGCAGCCTTTGTCAGCTTATTATTATGGCTTTCAGCTCTCTCTTTTTTTGACCCTGGAGATTCTTTATACTCTCTTGTGAGATAAGCCTCAGATCTAAAAAGAATGTTGGTTATATTTTTATCAAACATTTCTTAATCTTTTGTATTCAGAAGTTTTAAAGATATCAACCCTGTCATATTTCTGTAAATGGAAGTCTCTAATAGTTGTTTATATTTTCTGGGGGAGAAGAAACTTCCCCTTTCCCTTCTTAGTTTTTTTTTCTTTTTTTTCTTTTTTTGTCTGGTCTAGTAATTAAGTTGACATGAGACAGATTTACAGGAGAAAATCAAACAAAAGTTTAATAACATGTATGCCTCCTGTATATGGGAGGGACTTATGTATACAGGAAATGACTGGAACCACAACTTTAAATACCATCTTTATCTAAAGATAAAAGATGTTGGGGGTGAGGGAACCAGTTATGGGAAGTTACCAGGAAAAGCAAGTAAAAAAGGATAAGGTTGTTGTGCATACATACCGTTGCCTTCTACATTGATAGGGGATTCTAGAGATAAGATTACCTCCCTCTTCCAAGAACAGCTGGTGAGACACACTTACAAATGGATATTTCCCTCTTACATGTAAATGTCCTTTACAAAGTTCATTTCTACTTGGTTTTCAGAACTCCTCCCATGTCTGCTGTTTTTCAAAAATAACCAGCCTAAAATAATTTTTATGTCAAAGAGGAATATTTTGGAGTAATAAATTATGCTCCCCTATACTTTTTATTAGTTAATGTTATGTTTATTTAGTATAATTTAACTGGATATATTTGCAATATTTGTGTATTGTAATTATATATTGAAGGGATTCAGAACAAGCTTCCCCAAGATGTGCTACTTTGTCATGTGGATTATTTTGAGTTGAAGGCAATCAAGACAATGTGAAACTTTTACCTCTTCTTTAAAGAATTTAAGTTGGTACCCTGACTGGTGTGACTCAGTTGGTTGGGTGTTGTCCCACAAAGTGAAAGGTTGCCCGCTGGTTTGATACCCAGTCAGGGCACATGCCTGGGTTGCAGGTTCGGTCACCAAACAGGGCTCATACAATTGGCAACAGATAGATATTTCTCTTTCACATCAATGTTTCTCTCACTCTCCTTCTCACTTCCTTCTCCTCATTCTAAAACTAAATAAATAAAATCTTTTTTTAAAAAATAATTTAAGTTGGGAGTCTTGCCCATAATAAGGATTATCACCAGAAATAACTTTTTCTATGATCTATCTATAGGGAAAAGCAAACTTCTAATTACTGAACATCTGCTTGTCTTGTCATTGTGAGAATAACCTTTCTTCTCTATGAAGCCCCAAGTTGCCTTACCTCATCCTTAACTCAAAATGTTTATGTATATAAATATTATATATATATATAATTTTAACCTTCTTTCTCTGAACTTCTCATGTGTGTGGGGTGACAAGAGAAAAATTCTGAGATGTTCTAGATTAAATTACAACAGGCAGAATAGTGAGAGAGAGAGAGACAAGGGAATTTAACCAGTTAATAACTGAGGGCCAAGTAACAACATATTGCTCATGTTCCTGAATATATATGGAAGCTTTGAATCAACTTCTGTAACAATCACTAGATGCCACAGCATCCCACATATGGATGAACTTTCAGTACTGTTTCTTTCAATAACCAAACATAGTAAATATTTCATACAGACCGTGAACCTATCCTATGATAAGACTGCCACCACTTCACCCTTTCCTGTGTTCCTTATCTGTAGCCAATGTAAAATTTCCAAAACAACTTACATCTTTCCCAAAACATAATGCAGAAAAGCCCCCATCAACTCCAGAAAGGTGGATTTATTTGTCTTTTCTACCTAGCCCTGTTGCTTGTGGTTTAGACTTCCTAACCTAGGGCCTGGTACTTTTCTGGCTAGTATCTGGCTTGATAAACCTTTCTTTTGAAAAAGCTTTTGGCGGTGAAAATTTCTTGTTTAACAGGGGTCTCTGACTCTCTTTTGTATGTGGGATTCCCATACATACATTGTACATATTTAGTCATATTCTTTTGTTAATCTGTCTCATATCTATTTGGTTATTAGACCAGCCAAAAGACCCTACCCGGGTAGAAGAGTGTTTCCTCTTCTTCCACAATGTGTTTCATTTATGTACAGAAGTCTAGAACATTTTTGCCTCACATTCTTCCATAGCTCATTCCTAATTTAAAAAAAATTAATATATTTTATTAATTATGCTATTTTAGTTGTCCCATTTATTTCTCCCCTTTATTCCCCTCCACCCTGCACCCTACCTCCCACCATCATTCCCCCACATTAGTTCATGTCCATGGGTCATACATATAAGTTGTTTGGCTTCTCCATTTCCCATACTATTCTTAACCTTCTCCTGTCTGTTTTGTGCCTACCATTTATGCTTCTTATTCCCTGTACCTTCCCCCCCATTCTCCCTCTTCCTCTCCATGCTAATCACCCTCCATGTGATCTCTATTTCTGTGATTCTGTTCCTGTTCTAGTTGTTTGGCTAGTTTGTTTTTGTTTTTGCTTTTTTAGGTTCAGTTGTTGATAGTTGTGAGTTTGTTGTCATTTTACTGTTCGTATTTTTGATCTTCTTCTTTTTCTTAGATAAGTCCCTTTAGCATTTTATAATAAGGTCTTGGTAATGATGAACACTTTAACTTGACATTATCTGGGAAGCACTTTATCTGCTCTTCCTTTCTAAATTATAGCCTTGCTGGATAGAGTAATCTTAGATGTAGGTCCTTGCCTTTCATGACTTGGAATACTTCTCCCCAGCCCCTTCTTGCCTTCAAGGTCTCTTTTGAGAAATCAGCTGAAAGTCTTATGGCAACTCCTTTGCAGGTAATTGTCTCCTTTTCTCTTGCTGCTTTTAAGATTCTCTCCTTACCTTTCATCTTGGGTAATGTAATTATGATGTGCCTTGCTCTGTGCTTCCTTGGATCCAACCTCTTTCTGACCCTCTGAGCTTCCTGGACTTCCTGGAAGTCTATTTCCTTTGCCAGATTAGGGAAGTTCACCTTCATTATTTGTTCAAATAAGTTTTCAATTTCTTGCTCTTCCACTTCTTCAGGCACCCCTGTGATTTGGATGTTGGGACGTTTAAAGTTGTCCTGGAGGTTCCTAAGCCCCTCTTCATTTTTTTTTTTTTTTGAATTCTTGTTTCTTCATTCTGTTCTGGTTGAATGTTTATTTCTCCCTTCTGCTCCAAACTATTGATTTGAGTCCCAGTTTCCTTCCCCTCACTGTTGGTTCCCTGTACATTTTCTTTTATTTCACTTTTTATAGCCTTCACTCTTCCCTCTATTTTGTGACTATACTCAACTATTTCTGTGAGCATCCTGATTACCAGTGTTTTGAACTGTGCATCTGATAGGTTGGCTATCTCTTCGTCACTTAGTTGTATTTTTTTCTGGAGCTTTGATCTGTTCTTTCATTTGGGCCATATTTTTTTTTTGTCTCGGTGCACCTTTTATGTAGTAAGGAGAGGAGCCTTAGGTATTCTACTGGGGCAGAACAACCCACTTTGCTGTGTTGTGGCCCTGTATGTTGGGGTGGGGTCCTGGAGGGAACAATGCCACTTGCTCAGTTCTCAGCCTGCTGTTAGTCACTTCCTCCACTGCCCACAAGCAAATTGGGCCTTTCTGATACTGATTACTGTGTGGGTTGTTTTATTTACATTCTAGGACACTGTGGGTCTCTCCAGTGAATTCTCCTGTGAGGCTGGGAGTTTCTCCCACTGCCGCAACCCCCACAGTGTTTTTCAGTCAGAAGCTCTCAGGCTTTATTTCCCTGCGCTGGAACCCCGGGTTGCTGTGCTGGTCTGCCTTGCTCCCCAGTTGTTCCTCCAGGTTTATCCACATACAAATGTGAGATCGCCCACTGTGCCATCCACAGCCTCAGCTGCCCTGCTCTGCCAGCCACCACCTTGCCGCAAGTCCTCTCCACCCCACCTGTCCATCTCTGCCCCTCATACCAGTCTGGATGAATGTTTCTTCTTTAACTCCTTGGTTGTTGGACTTCCATACAGTTTGATTTTTTTGGCAGTTCTGGTTGTTTTTAAGTTTGTTGTTATCCTTTTGGTTGTGTGAGTAGGCAAAGTGTATCTACCTTTGCCTCCATTTTGGCTGGAAGTCCTCATTCCTCATTTTCAATGTAGATGCAAGTTCAACTAACATTTATTGAGTGTTAACAGTTAAAACTTCAAAACCCCATGTAATAGGCACTTGATAACCTTAGTGTGAACTTTCTCTAGTTCCAGGCAGGATATAGCTGACTTTAACTAAAATGAGCATAAAATGGAGGCTCAGAGAGGTTAAAAAACTTGATGAGAGTAACACATTCAACAAATGGAATTAGCAAATGCATTCTTTTGATCTATGCATTTGAAGGGGCCAGAGTTTCCTACCCCGCCATAGACCTTTTAGGATATTGATTATTTTAAACTGGCTATTTTTAAGAAACAAGACTCAGAAAAAAACCTTTAACCCTTCTCCTTTACTTATCTAAAGTAATTCAGAATGGAAAAATGTGCTTCAGGATAAATTCAATGTAGCAGACAGAGAGTAATCTAGCAGACTATTGGGCTTCTCTCTGTGTTCCATTGTTTCTGGGTAGCACACCACGAATTTTTTCAGCACATGTGTACTCTTTCTCAACTTCCTGTGAATTGCCTACTTTCTCCCTTTAAAGTCAATGACCCCTGCCTCTCTCTCTTTAGCTCAAGATGGCATATAAGCCTTTTTCAAAAGATTTTATTTATTTATTTTTAGAGAGCGGGGAAGAGAAAGAGAAAAAGAGAGAAACATCAATGTGTGGTGGCCCCTCATGTGCCCCCTATTGAGGATCTGGCCTGCAACTCAGGCATGTGCCCTGACTGACAATCAAACTGGCAACTCCTTGGTTCACAGGCTGGCACTCAATCCACTGAGCCACACCAGCCAGGGCATCAAAATGGCATATGAGCCTTAACTGTGCTATCTGTCATATATTCTTATGGAACCCCCATACGTGCATGTGTAATAAATTTAATCATTTTTTCTTCTTCATCTGTCTCATGGTAATTTTGATTACTAGTCTGGCCAGCAGAATTTAGAAGGGTATAAGGAAAATTAAATTTTTGCCCCCTCATATTCCCACTGAGAAATAAAAGAATGATAATGCCTGTGCTTTAATTGAATTGAAACTGACTAAGGTTGTCACTTATCTTTCTTCAATAGGTGTGAGGATCTTAACAATTAATGGCTTAGCCTAGTATGAATAGCAATGTTGAATAGCTGAAAAGAAAGATACATGACAGATAGCCAAAAAATAACAAAGCCTCACATTCTCCGCAAGGCTTACACACAGACATGCAGCTGAGTACATTTAAACTCCTTTATTGAGATTTTGTGCTGTACGGATGCTGAATGGACATACTAAATATAAACTTTCAAGACATATTTCTCCCAGAATTCTAACAATAGGCATTTTAAAGTTTTTTATGGAAATGATTTCGATTAGAATGGAGTTTTACCTGGTTGATTTTTTTTTCAGTGTTTTGACTTTGCTGTTAGTTTACTGAGACTCAATTTTAGATGACTTAGGACATTTGTAGCTACAGATTTTTTGGTCTTCCATGTCTCTTTGACGCTTGGATGTGATAAATTGTAGATGTAGTAATTTAATAAAAAGAGGTAATATTAACAATTTTCTTATTAAAATAGAGCTGCATTCCTGTTGTTTTTTAATAGACTTTGTTGTAAATATATATTCTAATTATTTGATGAACTGTAGGTTTCAGGAACATGGGATGATGACATAGAAATCAAGATGTCATTTAGAGATATAATCTCTTTCAGTATTATCTGCTTTTCAGGACTTGAAACACAAGAATTGTGTGTGTGTGTGTGTGTGTGTGTGTGTGTGTGTGTGTGTGAATCTACCCCTTCAGTATCTTTTAAAAATTGCAGCTCTGAGAAAAAATACTTGCACATGTGGTTTAACATAATGCCTACAGTAACTCTGTGGCCCCTGAGGGATCTGCTGCTCACAATTTGGGGTCATTGCCACACCATACTAGATCTAATATATATTTCATATGCTACATCTGAGTATGCTTCTAAGTGTTGCCAACAGAGGACTATATAGTTATTTGGTAGTGATTCTGAGTCATAAATTGTTAAGCAGAAGGAAAAATAATAATAGCTAATATTTATTCAGTGTTTGTTGTGTGCATGTGTTAGCTCATTTAATACTCACAACAGCATCATGGGGTAATTACCCTTATTATCATTAGTACTTTTTCAGGTAGGGGAATTAAATCCCAAAGAAATTAACTGTCCCATAGCTAGTAAGTGGGAAAGATTGAGATTAGGACTTAGGGAATTTGGCTCACCTGTTCATCATTGTGTAATATTGCCTCTCAGAAGTATGGGTAGTCAGATGTCAGGTGACAGGCAAAGGACAAAAACATGGTATAGTTACATCTAAGTCACTTCAAATCCACTTTGAAGTGAGGCAATATGTAAGAGTTTGGAGCCCCAGATAGTGCCTGAGACATCTGAAAAGCAGTATTAGGAACTAAAGTTGAAGAAGCAATGTAGAATATATATATATATATATATATATATATATATATATATATATATATGTGTGTGTGTGTGTGTGTGTGTATACACATGTATAGTATATATGTGTGTGTATATATAGCATATATATATATATATATATATATATATATATGATTGTAGCAATGCAAAAAGATTGGCAATTTTAACAATCTTTTTCCAGTACCTTCAAAAATCAAGTGGTAACTATATGCTTGACTCTTAACATACTTTACTTAATCCTCACAACTGCCTGTGGAAGCTGACACTATTTTAACCTGTTTTACAGATGACAAACCTGAGACCATAAGAAAGAAATAACTTGCCCAAGGTTATAAAGCTAAGTAAGATACATAACTGGATTTTCACCTAGTTTTACGAAACTTCAAGACCTATGCTTTTTCCATGGAAACATTTCAGACCTACCTCCTTAGTGCTTCTGTATTTGAAGGACCCTCACTAGTTTTGACCAGGTTCATTCTCTTTCATTTGTCTTTTATGGAAATACATTATTGAAAACACTGGGGAATTCCTAAGGGAATGTTAACTCTCTAGGGACTTGGATAAAAAGGCCCAAGGCCTAACCAAGTGTTGTTCTGTGATGAAGAAGAAGGATCTGGTTCCCAGGAGCAAGAGCCTGTATACTTTCAACATCTGTTCTTCTGTTGTGCAAGAGTACATTATGTCCCTGAAATCATTTTGATTTTTTAAAATATCTCATTAACCAAAAACAGATTCTGAGCCTATACACATTTCTATTTTCAGCGTATATTACCTTAATAAGTCATTAGTTCCAAAGTTTACTCTCTGTTGTGCGATAACTGTAGTAACTCATTGCTCTGTCAACATTATAGGGAAAGTCTATCCTTGATCCGAAAACAAGCCCTTTTGTAACCATTTCACTTAAGAGAGGCTGGGCTTTGTTTTTGTTTTTCAGACTCCCAATTTTATAAAACTCTAATGTCTGATTTCAAAGAAGTCAAATAAAGGTCCAGTAGTATTTTCAAATTCAAAGAACCTTTATATAGGGCCATTATTCTTCATCTTGGTCTGACCACAATCAGGCTCGTAAACAAAAGCCTTGGCATTTTTAAATGTCTATGCTCCATCTACTCATAATATGGGCAGTAAAATAGATTTTTGATGCTTTATACCATAGGTTGCCCTGTCCTCCAGTAAATATGACATTAATGAAATATATAACCACATTCTTGAGTCAAATCCAAACTATTACTAATTTGCCAGACTACATTATACTCATTAAAGAAATTAAAAGATTCAATCTGTACTTTAACATGAATATAAACATTATAAAGCCGTTCCCCAATTTCCTATTATTTTCTTTTAACCATTTTGCAGTTGAAGAAAGGGATCAGGCCCTGGCTGATATGGCTTAGTGGATTGAGCACCGGCCTGTGAATCAAAGATTTGCTGGTTCAATTCCCAGTCAGGGCACATGCACGGGTTGCGGGGTAGGTCCCCAGTATGGGGTACTGGAGAGGCAACCACACATTGATGTTTCTTTCCCTCTTTTTCTCACTCCCTTCTCCTCTCTCTATAAACAAACAAACAAACAAACAAACAAATCAGATACCCTTCCTCTTGATGAGGTGAAAGACTAGGTTAAATAATAGATACTTGATGGGAAAAATCCATCACCTCCTCTATTTCCTTTCCTTCACTGACTTTAGGTATCTTATGCTCTTGGGTATTTTTACAGGATGATGAAATAAAGAGAACATCCTTTCTGAGACTGATAATCTGCTAAAAACTTTTCAAGGCATTGGCAATAAAAGTGAATGCAGTTATATAAGCAGAGAGAAAGGAAGTTAATTCTCTTCTTTGAATCTTCTCACTGCGCACTGCTACTAAAACTGAATCTGGGCACACATCACTGGGAACTGAAACAGTAATTGTGAAGAACATGGCTGCAGCATTAAATGATCAAATCACAGCACAGCCCTATCACTTCCTAGATTTGCTATCTGTGATAAATTATGAAACCCCCTTTAAAGCAACAGTTTCATAATCTGTAAAATAGAAAAATAATATCTATATCATAGGATTGCTTTAGCATTAAGTAAGATAACACATATAAAATACTTACCACAAGATCTGACATATAGTATGTGATCAATACATATTAACTATCATAAATATTAAATACTAATGTCATTTAAGGAGAAAGAGAGAGGGAACAGGGTATTAAGCCAATTGGACCATCTCCCTGTCCTTTATGTCCATATATTTCCCTATGAAAGGGAGGGACAAAGGTATCCATGTCACATAGCAGCATATCAGAAGCATTTTTGAGTGCTGAAAGTGGGCATTCTTGACAGTGTGTGACCATGCACCAAGGTCCTCTAAGACAGTGTGAAAAATAATAGTAATGTAGGCTCTGGCATACACATAATTGCACTCACATATTGCAATCAGAGTCCTCTTTCTAAAGAGTAATCCTCACCTGTAATAAAACCACCCAATGGCTTTCCATTACCCTTAGGATGGAGGTAAAACCCTTTCATGAGGATCATAAGGTGATATGTCCTCTACCTCCTCAGCTTCATATCATTCTTCTCTTCCCTCTCTCTGCTCCAGCTGCTTTAAAGTTATTTTAATTTCTTTGTATATGCCATATTTTGTAACCTTTGTACACGTTTTGCTATTTCTTTACTCTCCCCCTATTCTTGGCCAAGCTAACTATTACTCATGCTTCAAGGTCAGTTTCAATGACTTCTTCAAGGAAGGCTTTCTTGAACCCCTACACTAAGGTATCACACTCATAGGTATGCTCTGATATTTTAATATATACTGTACACATCTATTTTTTGTAGCATGTATCAAAATTTATTACCCACTGAATTGGGTCTTTTCTAAAATTCCTGTGTTGAAGCCCTAACCCATATTGTGACTGTGGAGATATGGCCTTTAAGAAGGTAATTACGGTTAAATAAGGTCATAAGGGTAAGGCCCTAATCTAATAAGACTGGTGCCATCATTATAAGTAATGAGATACCAGAGTGTGCTCTACATCTCTCTATCTCTTTCTCTACCTTTATCCTGTCTCTATCTCTCTATCCCTATCTCTCCATCTCTCTGTACATACACAGAGGAAAGTCGATGTGAGGGCATAACAAGAGGGCAGTTGTTTACAAGCCACGGACAGAGGTATCACCAGAAACCAGCCCTGCAGGTGTCTTGACCTTCGATTTCTACTCTCCAAAACTGTGAGAAAATAAATTTTGGTTGTTTAAGCCACCCAAATCTGTGGTATTTTGTTATGACACCCCAAGCTACTAATATAAAACTACAGTATTTTACTTGTTTATTTATTTAATGTCTGCTTTCCCTGATTGTTTTAAGTTCCTTAAGATCCAGTGACAGTGTCTACTTCATGTATTTTTTTATACCTATAGGGCCTATCAGAGCATTTGGCATATAGTAGGTTTTTGGTAAATATTTATTCAATAAATGAGATCCTAGTTCCCCTTTATTCCTTTAAAAACTATGACATCATTAAAGAGGATGTACATTGTTTACTGCTATGTCAAGCATACTTAACAGAGGAGAATTCATTTGTTTGCACATTTATCCAATACATTTTAAGAGCAAAGTCCAAACCTGTGATAACCAGCAAAGAAAATTACAGATTCAGTTCTGGTTTACAACCTTTTGCTATGCTTCTTTTCTGACAAAACACAAAAAGGAGACCAAAACAAGAGACATTTTTGTTCTTCTTATACAGGTGATCATGTAGGTTCCCAGAGGATGAATAATGTGGAAATATCTTATTCCTAAATTGCTAGTATTCATTTTAATCTTGAAAAGGCTTTTAATAGGAGTAAATAATATTTTCTTATAGACAGCTTTAACAGGGTAGGATCTAGCTTTAAATTTAAATAGTTTGACTAGAGAATCAGCCTATTATTTGACATCTTCTCATCAATTTATGCAATTGATGAGAAGATGTCTCGTCTACTCCTAATTTATACAAATAATATAATGTCTTCCCTGCAAATAGTATATGGGTACTTGGTAATATTGCCATTCTTCCCCTATTCTTCTCATGGTAGCTCTTGTCACCATCAAGAGGAAAATAAATAAATAACTTCATTAAGAGTAATGATATCTTCAACAGCTTTCCAGCTCTGTTAGTAATGAGGAGATGCTTTCTGTAGCAGAGAATAAAATGCAATCTGTGAATTTGGGACTACCTGCTACATTTTACATAATTTAGTGATGCCTTTAATGAGCATTTTCACCATGGTGTCTTCCAGAACTCCCTGTATGTGTTCTTTAGATTTAAAAACAAATCTATTTTTGGGTGATATCAATTTCAGCCTGCTCAAATCTTTTCATACTATTTTTCAGAAAATGTAGAATGTTTGCATCATGACTTTCCCTATATAATTTGGAACACTTTTGTCTGTTTCATGTAGTGTATTTTTTTTTTTTTACTTTTTAAAAATTTATGAGAGAGAGAGAGAGAGAGAGAGATTTGTTGTTCCACCAATTGATACATTCATTGGTTGATTCTTGTATGTGCCCTGACCAGGCATATTGGATCATCACTCTATGCAACTGAGCTACCTGGCCAGGACTGTAATGTAGGTTTTGAGGATAAAGTGCATCCAAAGGCCAATTGTCTACTCAAAGTATCTAGACCTGTATTAATAAATATGATGCATTTTAATGATAGATTTTGCTGTCAGAAACATTACCACCAGAGGTCACAATATTTAAGAGATCTAGGATACAGCATTTTAGCTTCATTTTTCCATGGTGGTGTTGCTTTGTATATCTTGGTACTCACTGATCCACCCCAGGGATAATATGCCAATCCCTACTGGCACACAGTTGCTCTTCTTGTCTTTTTCCTCTTAAGTTATTATCACCTCTAACTCTTTTCTGAAGAGACTGGAATTTCTCCTAATCCCTATTATCCTAGGGTGATTTTATTTTTACAATAAAAATTGGCTTTTGAAGATTTGTTAATTGAAGTATCATGACATATGGCTAGAATTTGTATACTTGGAAAACATTGTCAGACATTGTCTTTCCTTAGAAAAATATTTCATTAGAAACATTTTGTTTCATTATTTGCATGGTCTAGTTCAGGAAACAGCAATATTGACATGGCAGGAAATCACAGAGTATTTCATATTTCTGTCATTTTTTAATCTATGAAAAAAAGACGAACATCAAAACCCAAAAGTTCCCATGTTAAGAAGAATACTTCTTAACAGTCATTTTGAGAGTCATGCCAATCTTTCTTGGATGATAAGACCATCCTCTTACCACTGTGATGGTTTGAATGTGGTGATAGTAATGGGCACAGAGCCATGATGTAAGACCCTTACATAGCAGGGGATTTTTCACTTGAAGAAATAATTGTTAAGGGAGTCTTCAGCTAGTAATAAAACATAGCTAAGGTGGAAACTATAGGGTAACAATGTGGGAAAAGAAATAGGGTCATGAGTATGTGGTCTGGAGTCAGACAAAACTGAGATTAGATTTTAACTTCTATTACTAGTTGTGTAACTGTCAACAAAATACTTTGTTTCTTTGAACCTCAGTTTCCTTAAGGGTTATTTGCCTTTCCCTCACTTTCAAAGTCTCTTTATGCTTGGATGAAGGTCCATTACCATTCCTGGCCCCACCCCTATTACTTTTCATGAAGTACAGTGACTTTTCTAAGTGCTATGTGTGGAAGAGGAGCAGGGTATTTATAATCCCATTTACCCTCTTTTTCTTTCTCTTGGGAGAGAGGCTGGCTTCAAGGAACACACATTCTGCTCTGCTCCTCCATCTTGTAGAGGGTCCAATGGCAGGAAAAGCCTGTAGTGATCCAGGGGTGCCTGGGACTGGTTGCATTTCTCATATGCTCAGTTTTGGGTGTTGAGTTTGTCCAATTCTGTTGTTCAGCATTATGAAGCTTATTTGTTCACAGATATAAGCCACATTTTCTAATTTATTTCTAATTGTTTTATCAGTAAAGGTAAAATTTTGCTCTCCATATGCTGATCTCTATGGTGTTACTTCTCAATTAGATCAGCACTAAAGCAGGGAAAAATATCCTATTTCCTGGGTGCCTCCATTTCCCCCAACAGGCTTTTGTGAAAATTAAATTAGGTCATGTAAGTAAACTGTGAGTAAAGTGTCCTGTACATAGTAGGTGAGCAATAAATGATATCTCCTATCCATTTAGGTAATTATAGGTATGTGATATTCTTTCACTGAACTTAATGTGAACATTACAACATTAGCTTACATCAAATATCACAGAAATAGACTGTATCATTCTATTAATCTTGGCTCTAGTTGAGTCTATAAATATTTTGTCAAAACCATAGGACAAGGGTTGGAGGAAAAACAAGGGTATGTTTTAAGAGGACTTAATCTTTGTATTCTAATAACTTAAAACTATGACATTTTTTCAACTAGAAAAAGTTGAATCATTTGGTCCAATACCTCATTTTACAGAAGGAGAAACTGAGGCCAAGATAATATATGAGATTTCCTCAAATTCATACAGATACTAGCAAACAGGAACTATAATTCAGGTCTTTCTATTGCACTTTACAGACAAGAAAGGGGCCATTAAACATCTTTTATTAATAGGTAGGCTAATAGAAAACTTTTAAACTTCCTGGTACTGGTTGCCTTAAAACAAGTTTGAAAGTGCTGGGGTCCAAGACAGGTCACCCTAAAATATCCTATAATGGTATATTGATTAATTGGAATTAAGGTTAATTGACCAGCAGCCAGTGTCAGAGGGCACCTTGACCCTCCCTTATCTCCTTGAATGCAAAAAATAAATCTCCCCTGTGAAAGGGCCCCTCCCTGCTTCAGGCAGGCTGAGAAAGACACCTTTATCACTAGAGCTAAGAGATCCAGAGCCAAAGAGCTAAGTCCAAATTTGTTTAGATTCATCACTAATGAATACCCAAACCTTGCTTAGATTCATTTCTAATGAGTACTAACTTTTCCATCCTATCAATTGTTCACAAATTTATTTTTTTCTTTGTCTAAGAAGTATAAAAAGTACCTAGTCCAATCATTTCTTTGAGCTTTATTTTATGATCTGAGCATCATATTGTGATTCTCCTGTGAGTACATTCCAAATTGGTTTTTCTCCTGTCAATCTAGTCATGTGTCAATATTATTATTTTATCACTAGTCTCAGAACTATAGAATTTTGGGGAGGGAGATTCTCCCTCTCCATTACAAAAGTATTAACTTAAAATGACCACTTATTTCTGAGATGAGGTCTACCACCATTCTGGATTAGGGAATCCATGGTGGTAAATATCATTTGAATGCAATCATGGTAATGGTGATCATTCACATTTAGTAGTCATGGGATCTGAATAGCCTGAGTGAGTGTTGACACATCATCTCCCTTAACACATAGGGCATCCATAATTACTAAAAAGTCATACTATAAGGATTGTGTCTTCTAGTTTTCCATCATGGTCCTGGCTTAGCTCCCCTGCTGGCTTAGCAGACTGCAGCCTCATGACCTTTAATCATGTATGCAAAAACCCTAGAAAGCCCCAATGCTGCTCAACTAAACTAATTAGCAGCTGAAAAACAAAAGAACAAAAGCAACACTCTACTCCCTATGACTATCAGCATCACTGGACTAATGTACTTGACACCTGGGGAGATGATGCTGAAGATTATCACCATAGGTCTAAATCTACCATCACTGAAGAGGCAAAGCAAAATGACAATGAAAGATGGTAAACTTGATGTTTAAAAACTCTGATATTTTTGAAAACTGTTCTCCTGACATTCACTCTTCAGCAGACAGAAGCACAGAGCCATCATTGTGACCTTAAATACAAATTTGAAGGAATATAGCTGCTTGCTTGTATATAGTTTGTTTTTCTTCAATTTGGAGACCAGAAATGTTTTTCGTTTCAAATTGATTATTTGTGGTACAAATGGATCTCAATTTGTAGGCAGTAATAGTCACCATTCATTACAAATCACACCATCTCAGTGAGTGGGAGAAGACAACATTAACACTGTATTCTTTGTTTATTATGGTGTAGTATTAGAAATGGTGAACTGTTGAGCTATGGAACTTGGCAAAATTTGCTGTATGTCAGAAACAAAATACTTAAATATTTAAACATTTCTGGACTGACAAGACTTTATACAGGGAGAAAAATTTATTCCTTATAAAGTCAAGTTAAGCCACAAGGTAGATTAGCCTTATTCCTAGAGGAGAGCAGTAAGAAAAATCAAAATATTAAATATCATGCTTATTACCTATGTGTAATTGTTATATCCATCTTTACCAGAAAGCCAAGGAATAGGATACTGTTTTAATGACCTTCATGCTAACATCCAGTTTTATATTGTACGGTTATTTCCACATCCAGGCAGATATCCCAGATCAACACTGCTTTGCTGAATCAGGAACAGAATTTTATTTCAACAAGAAATTTTCTATAAAAGATACATTCATAAGTCCATTTTTAGTAAAAAAAAATCTATATTTACAGACTCATAGAACCTTAAAATTGAAAAGGATCTGAGAAAACATCTCATCTACCTTGCTCATTTTTCTTGGTTAGGAAATTGAAGTGTAAATAGGGGAAGGGATTTGCCCATAGTTATATGGCTAGTCAGTGGCAGGACTGGAATTAAAATCCAGGTCTTTTGATCCTTAGTCCTGATGTCTCATCACTAAATATAAATTGCTTCTCTTCCTCTTAGAAAGGAATACACTGTGATTGTTAGGAATACAGGCTCAAGGGCTAAAGTATACGGGTGAGTGGTGCTTCTTATTATTCTGTACCCTTGCTGATGTGTGATTCAAGACAAATCACTTAAACTTTGATTCCTTTTCCTCATTATAAAATGAAGATAATAGTAGTGCTTCTTTAATGGGATTTTTAGGATTAAATGCCTAAAATAAAGCACTTAGGAAAGTGCCTGAGACATAGTAAGTTGCTAAAAATATTTGATAATATTTTGTTTTTACACTATTAAGGTAATTGGCTTAATGAAGATAGCTTTTTTGGCAAGATACTTAAAAACAATATGTGATATTTTTGAACAATAGAGAAAGAAGCAGTCAATGGCAAGTCAACAGAACCAGTAAAAAAAAAAAAAAAAAAAAAAAAAAAAAAAAAAAAAAAAAAAAAAAAAAAAAAAAAAAAAAAAAAAAAAAAAAAAAAAAAAAAAAAAAAAAAAAAAAAAAAAAAAAAAAAAAAAAAAACAACGCACCAGTGTATTAGCAGAATTTTTTTATGTAACATCTGAAATATTCATGGCTACATCTGGTCTCTCAAGCATACCTGATTATCAAGAGAAGGAGGATTACTGCTTCTACACTATTTGTTAGAGAACAGACATGGGGGGGAGGGTGAACGATATACTATTACTAAATGGACCCACCCTTGTGCTTCGGGGTTCCCCCATCCTGTACTATGTTTGCCTTGCCTGCCACCAGGGAAAGACATCTCTCAATGCCAGAGATTGGTGAAAAGGAAAGGGATTATTTATTTAAAGAGTTACACAAACTTAAGAGTAATGACTTCATGTCTTCATTGAGATCCCAAAGTCCTTTAGAATGACCACAAATGCACAGTCCTTCCTTCCCCCTCTGCCCAGTCTGGGGTACCGTATTTCAGAAAAAGAAATAGAAGTCCATGGTTCTGTAGAAGAAAAGTCAACTAGGACAAGGTGACCCAGAAGAGGAACCGGGAACTGGGAAAGGGTTTTGTTTAGATTACTTAGAAACCACCAAACCGTCTGGTTTCAGTTAGGTAGTCATAACTTCTGTTTTGGCTTCTGTACACCCAGCTTCCGATAAGGACACCTCAACCCTAGAGTTATTTTTGCATCAGCTTCTGTACCTCCTGATTTTGCCACATAGGATAGGGCATCCGGAGAGCAATAAAAGCCCTGACCAGCCAAGGTTTGGGGCCCAGAATTTGAAGACTGCCTCCTCCGGGTCTGTGTGTGTTAAAGCCTCACTCCATTACCCCGAATCGCGCCAGAGTCATTATTTTCCGAATTATTTTCCATAACAGTTCTTCTCTGCCCAAGCTGTGTGGTCCCCAAAAGACCTCACATGGCTGCTGCACCTGGATTTAAATCTCAGCAGCAATCTTCCTCTGCAGCCCCATTTCCAATTTCTCCCACAATTGGCCACAGCTGCCAGCATTCCTGTATTTTTTTCCAGCTTTACTGGGCTGCCATAGTAAGTCTGGGCAGGTGTGACCCTGTGGTGTGGAGCCAATCATCTCCAAGTTCTTACCCAGGCTCTGTAACCAGGGGGAGTTACCTTCCAGTTACATCATGGGTTGAAGTCACTCCCATCCCCCTGGCTCAAAGCATGGCCACAGCTGTTTAACATACCTGTGAAACCAGTTAAAGGTTATAGATATGTTAAGTGACTGTTCTAGAGGTTATCTGCAAAACTGTTGCTATTCAAAACAACTCTCAATGGCCCTGCTCCATGTGTCCCATCCCCCAGTTCAGACTTTTGGGGATGATAACATCCTATATATATATTTTTTCTAATATTTCCTGGACACTGAGTCCTGGACTCCATTACAAATTCCTATTTGGGGCCCCCCTTGGCTGCACCATTACATGTTCTCTAATTATGCTTCACTAATATTTTTATATAGTCTGAAAGAATGTGTTTTTATTGCATGTGGGTATGCTAATGTCACTTGTACCTGAGAAACCTAAACCAGTGCTAATGGTCTATAAGCTGTTTGTCATTGGTCTGCAATGAGATGTGGAACTTGCACCATATATGAATCAACTGTTTCACTAAATATGCTATATACCATGGTGAGCAAAAGTAGGTCTACAATTGTGAGTATACAAAACACAAAATTAATAAGGCTATTGTAATAATCATAACCTGCATATCTTTTTCCATATGAAAAACTGTAAACCTACTTTTGCCCAGCCTGGTATATAATGATATATATGATCTATATAAAGTAATATATTAATATATACACATGGACATATATCTATATATCTATATCTATCAATCTATGTATGTATGTATGTATCTATCAATCATCTACAACAGAATGAAGCAATTTTCAACTGATGTGCCACGAGAAGTTTTAAAACATGATGTAATACATGACTATCTAGTCAGAGGCACTGACCTCTTTTCCCTCAGATTGTCAAATAAAAAAAATTACAACAGCCAATACAATAATAGCTTTTTGATATAAATGAATCAAAATTATACCTATTTTTTACAGATCAGCAAAAAACATATTTTTGGTGTGTTGCAGAATTTTAGTAATTACTTTATGTGTGCCATGAAATGAAAAGGTTGAAAATCACTGACATAATGTATATACATATTATATATACAAATATGAACACATATATAAATAAAAACAAATATATGCATACATTTGCAGGAAGCCTTTCTTGATGTTGGAAGTAATGCATTGATTGACATTCTGGTGCAACTCTACATTCACTCCAAATCTCTAGGTGGACTAATAAAGAGATCATAGACTGGCACTGATCTGTTGACTAGCATTGGTGCCCCATATTACACTTTGATTAATGCTGACCCTAGAATATGATCTTTGAGCTACTCTAGCAACAAAGTCCTTTACTTTTATTGGCTCTATTTAAAGAGCATGGCACTGACCTAGCCTTCCAGATTGCACTGGTGAGTAAACAGTATACTCTAATATAGAAAAATTGGTGATGCCTGGCTGGTCTACTTCTATCTGATTAGTGGGACACTGCCATATAATTCAGTCTTTCTGGAAAATTCCATTGGTTTGCCTTTTCATTTAATAATGGCAGCATAGCTCTCCTAGCAAAGGAATGTATAAAATTTTACTTGTGACTGTATTAAAGTGGCAAGTATTAATCATAAGCACTTGTATTTCAATATCTGCCCAACATTAAATGGCATTTTAAAATGAAATAGCAATGAATACAAGTGAAATGGAGAGAATATGACAAGGAGAAAAGAAATGGTTTTGTCTTTAATTCTGCATAGGTTTATGTAATACCTAGTTTTATTTTAGGTCTTTTCCCCAATCAACTGTGGTGGATGCTTTCTCTAATACTGAATTTCTGAATAACTACTTCATAAGTACATGTTAAACACTGAGAAGAATACCTGTAATTTTAACAGCACCTGATTACCAGAGTCATCTGCCTTTGTTCTCTGCTCCTTCTTTCTCCAGAGGAGCAAATATTTCATCCTAAAAATCGCGATTTCACCTTCTCCCTAAGGAAGAGTTAAGATCCTAAGCAGCCTATGACTACAAGGGGAGTTTGGTTACCACTGCCTTCCCTTTCCCTCAGAGAATCTCCTTGACTTTATTTCAAATATTTGCCTACGAATTCTTTATCTTTGGATGAAATGGACCTGTCCCATTGTTAAACCAATACAATCAAACAGGTTTTTTTGGGGGGCAGAAATTCACCCTAGCTTAAGCATTTCCAAGTCCAGTGGAAGGAAGTATTATTAGCAACTGTTAGCACCTAGCTCTTTTATTGCCAACAACTAATAGCATTCCCCAAACCATCTATCATTGTTTTATAATTATTTTTCATTTTCTTAGGAGTATTTATTTTAAGGTTAAATTCATTGAAAGTAGGAAGAGTAAGCAGCATTAACTTGTCAAGAACTAAAACTCTGGAACCAGCAAAAAAAAAAAAATTATGTGGTAATCATTAATGATGTTTGCCAAATATTACAATTCTCTTTCTGGGCTCATGGTGGAGTTGTGCTTTCTGGATCCTTAGGGTTAGGTAGGGCTATGTGACCAGTTCTTGCCAATAACTTGCAAGCACTAGTGGCATGTGTCATTTCCAGCTTATGACTTAATGTATCAGTTAGAGCTTTCTTTCTTCCTGCCATTAAAAACAAGCAATGCTCCAGAGAGTGGCTGTTCCATCATCCTGGGTCCTAAAAATGGACAGCATGGAGCAGATTCCCAGCTTACGTTTGATGAACAAGGAGCATGAGCAAGAATTAAACCTTAGTTGTTTTAAGCCACTGAGATTTGGGAGTTTGTTACCACAACATAATTGACACTATCCTGCTTGATACAGCTTTCTTCATGCAACACTTGTAGAAGCATCCTTGTGACCTATCTTTGCTTTCAAATTTAAGTGGAATAAACAACTGTTGTCTATAAACAATATAGCTTTTCCCATGGGTAAAAGGTAGCCCTGGGATTTTGATTTTTGAAAGTTTAGATGAGATGTGGAAATTTTGTTATGCTCTATACCTTGTTAAATGACACTACCTGCATAGCTTTCACTTAGAAATATATCTGGTAAGTTAAAGTTGTATATTGTAAGCTCTGGAGCAACCAACACACATACACACACACAAAATAATAAAAATGATGGTAGACTTAAAACCAACCATATCAATAATTAATTTAAATATAAATTAATTAAGCTCTCTCTATAAAAGGTAGAAGTTTTCCAGACTGAATTTTGAAAAATAGAACTAGATACTATCTACAAAAATATTATTTAAATTTATGGACACAGATAAGCTTAAAATAAAAGAATGAAAAAATACACCATGTAAGAAAGAACCAGAAATTTACTCTTGCAAATATTCTAAGATGTTGAATGAGAGAGACAGAGAGAGAGAGAGAGAGTGGTATTAAAGCAAAACACAAGCTTTAATTATTTTCAAATACCAAAGCATTGTCTTATGTATTTGGTATTTAAATGTGGATGTTTTGCATCTAGAAAGAAGAAACTGTCAGGAGCCTTTTGAGATAAATGATCATACAGAAGAACTTTATAAATGATAATATTTAGTGCTCTAAGAGGACTTGAAAATCATATAATCCAAAGTTTCCAAATGAAATAGATATACTACCTATGGTATGTGGAATGCTTTTGGATGATACTTTAAAACATTTTAATATTTATAATCTTAATAAGATGCATTAAGAAATACTATAACTAGTACATCACTGTCATGATTTTATATTTGCTACTAAAGACAAACCTTACACAAAAGAGTCATGTTTTTATTTTTAAAAGTTACTAGGTGACTATCAGAAGTGGTATACAAATATGGTAAAAATCATGGAGGTGGTATGAAAATGGCTGAACATTTAGAAACACTGATTGAACCCAATTCTCTCATGGGAAGAACTGAGACCCAGGGAAGGGAAATAATTTGCTTCAGCTCACACATTAAATGTTGGCAAACCTGAGTCTAGAACTTAATTTTTCCAGTGTTCATTGTAATGCATTTTCCCTTACTATACTATTTAAGAAGAAGCATCAATTACCTAAGTATTTTAGAGCATCTTGCATTCAATGATAAATAAATAAGCTGGCATTAGGGATTTATTGAACAGTGTAATATGCCAGGACTGAATGAACTTAATACACATTTAGTACAATTTCTTTGTCCATCTGCATCATCTTACTTAGAGAGGGTTGATATGAACTTTGAAGCTCTAAAGTCCTGAACCATTAGAGAGCAATTCTTTCACTGGTAATAAAGGTTTTCACTAACAAATATTTCTAAATGTTTATTACCTTCTACCTCCATTAGAATGTAAGAAATATGAAGCAGGGACTGTATCCATTTTGTTCACTGTATTCTCAGTACTTAGAATGGCACCTGGCCTATAGAGAGTGCCAATTTATTATTTGTTTGTTGAATGAATTTGAAAGATGAAGAAGACATTGTAATTTTAGAAATGAAAGTTATATATCTTGGTATATGTTCATGTGTCATTAATTCAACAGACATAATGATTCATTCATTTATTAATTTAACAAACATTTGTGCAGAATCTACTATGTGGCAGACATTGTCTTGGCATGAGAGATACAATAATGAATGAAACAATCATGCTATCTCCCCTCACAGAGCTCATTTTCTATGAGAAACGAGTAATAACAGACTGGCAAATATGATCAAGCATGTTAAGGGTTACATTAAGTGTAGGTATTAAGGTGCTGTGGGAAGCATAGAGGGAGAACAATTCACCGAGACTTGAGGATAAGAAAAATCTAAGTTGAACCCAAAAGATGAATGGCGGTTCATTAGTGGAAAACAGTTTATCCTTAATCACTGCTTCAATAAAACCCCAAAGCCAGCCCTAGGCAAAAAGATAGTATAGATCAAATGCCTTCCCCATCCTTACCTTTTCCCTATACTGTCTCTGACAGATTTCTCTCTTCTGTTTCCAAAGAACCTTGCTCTCAACTGATTCTAACTTTGGTAGTAGTTGATAAAAGTTCAAGGTACTTCTCTGTCCAAAGATATTCTAAACAAGTCTACAATTACCCAATCTTTGTATCCTTCCTTCAACAATAAAAGGAATCTGAGTATGCTTTAATGATAACTTATTTTTATTTATTTAACTTATTTAAGAACATATTAAATAATAAACATCATAATTTAGAGGAGAGGCTGACAAACTGCAACCTACTGACCAGTCATGTGTTTTTTATGAATAAAGTTTTATTGGCACACAGCCACACTCATTTATCTATACACTGTCTATGGCTACTTTTGCCCTACAATGGCAGAACTGAGTAGTTACAACAGAAATTGTGTGACCCTGAAACCCAAAATACTTTCTATCTGGTCTTTCACTGAAAAACTTTGTCAACCCCTAGGTTAGAAATTGTGGTTTTACCATTAAAAATGTTCATTTCTTTTTACAATGGAAATCAAATTTACTGATAAATTTCATAATTCTCTGTATAATTTCTGCAGTTTTCAGAAATAACATATTCCCACTTTGTTTAGTTTGCTTTTTTATAATATGTATTTCAATAATTCTTTTAGTGAGACCCTGACATGAACTTTTTTAGTCTTGAATGCCTGAAAATGCCTTTATTTTGCTTTTGTTTATAAGTGATAATAAAATTCCATGTTCATTGTCCCCTCCCACCCTCAGTACTTTGAAGGTGTCATTTCATTTTATTTAGACTCTTTTTTAAACAAAAATTGAGATCAACTCGGTATTTTTGTATGTTATTGGTCTTTTATTTATGATACCTTTTAAGATTCTCTCTTAACCTTGATGCTCTGGAATCTTATATGTTGTACCTAGATATAAATTTATGCTTATTTAAACTGTTTTGTATTTGGAGTGCACTTTCAATCTGAAAAAGTATGTCTTTAGTTCAAAACATTTTCAGCCATTATATCCTCAAAGAGTTCATGTGTGCCATTTCATTCATTCTGTTTCCCAGGACTTTTATATAAGATGAATATTGGAAATTTTTGGTCTATCTATGACTCTTTAATTTGTTCTTTATATATATTAAAATCTTTTCCTTGATTCCATATCCTGGGTTTATTTTCTCAGAAATATTTTCTAATTCATTAATTTGTTATTCAACTCTGTCAAGTGGAGAGTATGTTTTATTTCAATGACTAGTGAAATGGGTGAGGTTCCTCCAAGCTCCTAGATGCAAACTTGGCTGCACATTTTGCATAAAACACTTTGTTTATTTACTCCACAGCAGCTAGGCTTCCAGCTGCCTCTGCCTACTTCTAAACAGAGAACCTAGAATGGCTTCAGGCTCACATATGATTTTATGCTTTTTTTCTACTTCTGGTTTCCAATGGTAGCCATATTATATTTGATTCCACCTATATCTTTCTGATTTTATCTCTTTATAGCTTATAAATCATAACTTTGTGTTTGGAACAGAGAAGTAATTGAAGCATTGACTCAGAACACCATCTGAAACAGATGTCTCCTTCCAGAAGTATTTACACTTAATATATATGATTTAAGAATAAATTCCTTTAAGAATATAAATGGATTAATTCATAAACTGGCTCTTTAGGCACTATAGCTTGTGATTAGGGATTTAGGGAATGGGCCTCTGTGGGGTTTCTTAAAATATATCACATAAACAAGGACCTCGTTCAAGCATGGACATTGCAATAATATATGTAACCTCCTATTAAGTGGATTCTTCTATCTATATAGAATTCACTTGAACTCCATTCCCTACCATTTGGAGTACCTTCTGAAGATTTCTATGAATTTTAGGTGGCTGACATTCTTATGATTCCCTTTAGTTCTGGACTGTTATTTCTGTGTGTGCTATCTATCTTCTATACTGTTCTGTTTCAGAATAGAAAAAATTCTTTGGCTTTATTTCCTCAATCAACCCCCACTAAACATATTGACATAAAAATCTGTGGAGACCTGGCCAGAAGAAATGAAAGATTTTTCAAACTAAATGCTAGATACCCTCTTTTTATTTTTTAAAAGATTTTATTTATTTTTAAAGAGAAGGGAGGGAGAGGGAAAGAGAGGGAGAGAAACATCCATGTGTGGTTGCCTCCCACATATCCCCTACTAGGGACCTGGCCTGCAACCCAGGCATGTGCACTGACTGGGAATTGAACTGGCAGCCCCTTAGTTAGCAGGCTGGCACTCAATCCACTGAGGCACACCAGCCATGGCTAGATGCCCTCTTTTTTTCATATATATTTAAGATTTTAAAAATTATTTTATTGTTGTTCAATTATAGCTGTCTGGCTCTGGCTGGTGTAGCTCAGTGGATTGAGCGCAGGGTGCAAACCAAAGGGTTGCCAGTTCAATTCCCTGTCAGGGCACATGCCTAGGTTGCAGGCCGGGTCCCCAGTGGGGGCCACATGAGAGGCAATGACACACTCATGTTTCTCTCCCTCTCTTTCTCCCTCCCTTCCCCTCTCTAAAAATAAATAAAATCTTTAAAAAATATTTTTAAAAATTACAGTTGCCTGCATTAACCCCCCACCACTCCCCCCACCCCAGCCATCTCCATCTCCCTCCCTTGCTTCCACCCCCACCCCTTGGTTTTGTTCATGTGTCCTTTATAGTTGTTCCTGAAAACCCTTCCCCTTATCCATTATCCCCTCCCACCTCCACTCTGGTTACTGTCAGATTGTTCTTAATTTCAATGTCTCTGGTTCTATTTTGCTTGCCTGTTTGTTTTGTTGATTAGGTTCCACTTAAAGGTGAAATCATATTGTATTTGTCCCTCACCACCTGGCTTATTTCACTTAGCATAATGATTTCCAGATCCATCCATGCCGTCACAAAGTGTAGGAGCTCCTTCTTTCCTTCTGCTGTGTAGTATTCCATTGTGTCAATGTACCACAGTTTTTTGACACATTCATTTACTGATGGGCACTTAGGTTGCTTCCAGAACTTGGCTATTGTAAATTGTGCTGCTATGAACATTGGGGTGCATAGGTTCTTTTGGATTGGTTAGACACCCTGTTTTAAAAAGTCTTTCACATGCACACAAGTGAATAAAATTAAAACTGGGAAAATGTGATTGAAATCAATGTCAAGATCTTAGTTGTGATATTATACTATAGTTTTCAAAATGTATTACTCAGGTAAACTGGGCAAAGTGCACAAGTTATCTCTTCATATTATTTTTTACAATTGCATGAGAACCTATGATTATCTCAATTTTTACTGTATTTTTTCCATCACCTTTTATCCCCCCTATACCCTGTGCTCAGGGTACCTCTACCCGTGCTACCTCTACCTACCTCCATAAAGTAAGATTAAAAAGTCAGATGACATTGTCATTGAGGAATTTTCTTTGTAGTCCTTCACCCCACATAGTGTACTCAATCATTTGCTGTTTTGGTGGCATATCACTCCTTCCTTTTCCTCTTTTCTCTTTCTCTTCTCCTTTTCAGAATCAAGAAGGAGAAGAAGGGGGAAGAGGAGAAGGAGAAGGAGAAGAAGGAACAACACATGTATTTCTTTGTATCATACAGGAAAAAAACTGGCCATTATCTTTAATTGTTTTGGCTCTGTGTCTCACCTGCCATTCCTAGGGCCTTGCAAATTATTTTTACTAGGAAGTTTTATTTCCAAGAATTCTGATGCAACTTGCTGATATAATACTGATTTTAATTCTCAAAATGAGAATATTTACTGCTTCCCTGGATGGTCTTGATGAAGATCTTCAGTTATAATTAGAATATGAATTGGGTTAAGATGAATTGCTTTCATGGTTCAAATTTGTGTCTGTGTGATAGTGTTAGGGTTTCTGCCTTCGTGGTGCTTGCATGACTAGGAAGAAAGGTGGTACCATTGGGGAAAGTTTAAATTATTCCTTGGCATTGTTGGGGCCAGAGAAAATTTCCCCTTACCTCTTTCAATCTTCTGGCTGGTCAAATAATTCAAGTGACATGACAGCAGATTAATAGGATAAAATCAAATCTTAACATGTATGCATGGGTAGTTCACATGAGCATGAAGATTCTAAAGATGGTGAAGCAAAATGAGGTGTATATGTCATTTTGGATTAAGGAGGAGAAGCTGGAAAATTCAGAGGTAGATGAGAAGGAGCAAACATTTGGTGAACAAATTCTTGCAGGACCACCTAGAAACAAATGGGACAAAAGGAGTCTAGTGGAACAGATTTTTGCTTGGATCCTCCCTGTCTGCCACACATGTATGCTAAAGTGGACATGCTAAGGTGAATATGTGAAGGCTCCCTTCCTGAAGCAGATTTTTCTATCTGAATTATTTAGGCAGGTGAGGGGAAGGGAAGAAAACTCTCCATGAGTTTGTTGGACTTTAATTATTTTCAGCTCAAAATATACTTCATGGCAGGGTGGCACATTCTGGGGGGATTTGCTCCTCATCACCACAGCATCTTATCTGATTATGGGTATACTTAGAGACAGCTGTAGTTCAGTAGAAAGAGTGAAACAAAGTATATAACACAAAGTCACAGACAACAGAGTGGTGATAGCCAGAGGGAAAGTGTGTTGGCAGGTTGGTGTAGGTGAGCAAAGGAGGGGAAAATGGGGACAGGAAAGACTTTGCTGGGGGCGATGGGCACAGGATGCAAGTGTGCAGGTGATGTTTTATTGAATTGTACACTTGAAGCCTGTATGATTGGTTAACCATTGTGTCCTCAATAAATTCAATTTTAAAAATAGAATGGAACAAGGGTTGAGAAATGAACGGAGAGAAGTGTTATTTGGGCCCAGAGGTTGAGTGATATATAGTTTATATCAAGATTGTTAAGTGAAGATTTCTTTGACTGTAGCAGAGAGTTCAAGCAGTGCTAGAATGGAGTATAAGAAAAGCTAGTGCTCTGGAATATTTCTTTGAGAAGCATAGGCTCTGGATCATAATAATTAATGCTTCCATGATGTTTATTATGTGCCAGACAGATAATCTTCTAAGCCTTTAACAAATCCTAACTAGTTTAACCCTCATAACAATCACATGGGTGGGCATTACCCTTATCCCAGTACCCATAATAGGAAACAAAGGTTATGCTACTTGACTACAGTCACACAGCCATTAAATCTTAGGTAATCAGCCTCTCGAGTATATATTTTTAATTCTTTTTTCTTCTTCTTTTGGATTTGAGTCCTGGATCTGCTCCTTAATAGTTGAGACTTTGAATCAGAGTTTACTCAATAGCCAAATACATAGTTACAAGGATTGACACAAAACAAGTACTCAATGCATGCTAGATGATATTAGTAGTAGTGGTGGTGCCGGTGTTGGTTTTGTTGATATTATCATTCTTTTTTATCTCCCATTCTTTCCTTTCTGTCACTGACAACTGAAGGGAGAGTATTAGATGTAACCTAAAATTTACCTCTGAGAGAGAAGTCACAGAGGTGCTTTAAAATAAAGCCTGCCTGAAAATTAGGAGGAAGGACTTTAATCCCAGACGGACAGGCCAAGGTGAGTTACAGAAATGCTCTCACCAGTCTAATCAGTGGGTTCCTATTAAATTAGGCTTAGAATAAATTGATGAAAATTAGCATTTTATGTTAGATTTAATTTTATTTAAAACATGCTTTATAAGATGATTTTAAAAATCATTTAAAAGGTATATTTTTCAAGACTAATATAAATAGGCAAAGGATAAATTTTATCATTAGTTACAAGATGCAAGATAAAACAACTGGTTGTAACAACCAGCTACCATTCCCCCACCATATTAAAGGAGATTAACTCCTTATTGTGAGCATACTCATACAGGACATGACCTTATTGGTGAACAACTTGACAGTATCTATTATTTTATGCACAACCCCTTGAACTCAGCTATCCCTTTCCTAGAAATGTATCTTACAGCAGTGCTTACCCAATTGAGCAAAAATGCACACATAAGGCTGTTTGCAGCATTGTTTGTATTTGCAAAGAAACTGAAAACAGCCTAAATGTTCATTAAAACTTCAATACTGCTAGGAATATGTGCAGTGCTTTTCTAACAGGCCTCTGGACAGCTAAATTTCTCTGCCAGTGCTATTCTGGATCAGCCATGGGGTTTGACAGCCCACTGTCAGGAAGTGTGACTCCCAGTGCAAGATTTTGGTGAGCAAGGAAAGGGGTTGTTTATTTAAAGGTTATATAGATTTGGCTCTGGCTGGTGTGGCTCAGTAGGTTGAGTGCTGGCCTGTGAACCAAAGGGTGGGCAGTTCGATTCTGAGTCAGTGCACAAGCCTGGGTTGAAGGCCACGTCCCCACTGCAGGGGGAGGGGGCTCAACAGGCAACCACACATTGATGTTTTCCTCTTTCTCCCTAGCTTCCTTTCTCTCTAAATAAATAAATAAATAAAATCTTTAAACAAAAGATTATACAGATTTAGAATAATGGTGGATTTCTGCCATTAAGTCCCATTCCCTTTAAAACACCCCAAAACACATAGTCCTGCCTCCCTTTGCCAAACCAGGCTGATTTCAGAATACGCCAGTTAGAGGTACCATCTTTCAGAAAAGCAGAAATCTGTGGCTCAGCATTCCCAGCTCCCAGTCACAGTTCAATTCAGCTCCAGGCATCTCCCATTAATCTGTGCTTGGTTAGGCAAGTCCCAGCACAACTCCATGAACTCTGCCACTGTCTTCTCCAGGCAGGTTTCCCAGAGGGTCTCCTCTTTCTTACTTCAGCTCCTACTCCAAACTGAGTGGCATCTCCTTACACACCAGACATCATGATGATCAAGACCCCTTCTCTACACCCTTTCAAACTATGTGATTGCTTCCTCCTTCTCTTTCAGTCTGCCCTTATTTTAAATGCTCAGGCCAGAACTTCCAATATGACTTCATATCTGACCCCTTCTATTATGTGTCACTTTTGCTAGTTCCCCCATATCTTTTACCTTCTTTTGGTTGCCATCTTTAGTCAGGGTAAGAGTTCTCAGTGACACAGGGTCATCTGCCTCTCCTGGCTATATCAAGAGTTACTAGATGCTCTTAAAGTCACTTACTCCTTTGCTCAGGGCAGTAGTACAGCTATTAACTTGCTATGGTTATGCAAGGTATCTTAAATACCTATCATTCACTCCCCCTTCCCCCAGTTAAGGTTTGTGAGGAATATGCTTTGCTATTTTTGGAGACCCCCACTCTGCACTTTGTTACAATTTGTAGTACCTGAGCATTAGTAAAGTACAGCTTCAAACAGTAATTTTTAACCACCTAAAAATCAGAGAAAAATAAATGTGTTACTTTTTTATCCATCTGAAAACTTAAATGCATAATAATACATCTTTTGAAAATGTTCTTTTTTAAAAAATGTATTTTAAATGTTGTTCTTGTACAGTTTTCTGTCTTTTACTCCCATCCCAGCTCACCGCCCCAGCCCTCCCCACCTCCCTCCCATTTCCACCCCCCCTAGTTTTTGTCCATGTGTACTTTATACTTGTTCCTGTAAAACCTTCCCCTTTTCCCCCTGAAATTCCCTCCCCTCTCCCCTTGGGTGACTGTTAGCCTGTTCTCAATTTCAGTGTCATTGGTTATATTTTGCTTGCTTATTTGTTTTGTTGTTTAGGTTCCTGTTAAAGGTCAGATCATATGGTATTTATCTTTCACCGCCTGGCTTATTTCACTTAGCATAATGCTCTCCAGTTCCATCCATGCTGTTGCAAAGGGTAGGAGCTCCTTCTTTCTGCTGCATAGAATTCCATTGTGTAAATGTACCATAGTTTTTTGATCCATTCATTTTCTGATGGGTACCCAGGCTGCTTCCAACACTTGGCTATTGTAAATTATGCTGCTATGAACTTTGGGGTGCATAGGTTCTTTTGAAAATGTTATTTTGCAAATAGGAACTGATGATTATTTAGCTGTGTTGTAACAGTCTTAGTGTGAGTTTGTGTACATGGGTGGGTGTGACTTTAAGAGCAGATAATTTGCAAACACTTGCCCATTACCATAGTGGTATCAGTACTGTAATGCAATAGCTCCAAACTGGGTTTCTGCTTAAGTGTTCAAGATATCACCCCCCCAAAAAAAACCCCACAAAACCACCCAGAGGACTAGCAGATGTGGGCATTCGTTTATTACTCATGTTGTAGAGGAATGTACCAATGTCAGTAGGTCAGTGTGAGAGAGACCACACATCCTCCAGTCTGAGGCTCCTTATAAGGGATCCCAGACAAACAAGGCACACATCCTCTGCTTGGCTCTAAACTACATGACCTCAGTGTGTACATACAAAGGGAATGATCAAGAAGCAGTTACAGGACTAGAAGCTGCTTCAAAAAAGAGTTAAGGAAGGGATTACAATCCATTTCAAAAGCAATACATATTCCTTCTGGACATGGCCCCCTGATCAGGCCTTAGTCATGGAAGGACTAAGGGCCATGTCCATTGATCCTACAAGTACTGAGAAATCTTCATATCAAAATGCCACTGAAGTGAACACAGGAATTAGGGCCTGAAAGGAAGCTAAATAGGCCACCCCCAAATATGCCTTTTTGGCATAAGGACTATTTTAGGTTGATTATTTTTAAGAAACAGCAGACACAGGTGAGGCTTTGAAAAGCTAGTAGAAATTACCTTGTATTAAAAGAAATTTACATTTATAAGGGAAATCACTTGTAGGGGTGTCTCCCTCACTGTACCAGGAGGAGTGGATGACCTTATCCCTAGAAACTCCTGTCAATGCAGAAGGCAATTACTTGAATCTACATAACAATTTTATCTTCATTTACTATTCTTCTCCTCTCCCCAACACCTTCTTTGATCTTTGTCGGAAGATGGATTTATGGAGATGCTTGGGCCACTTAAGAGAGTTACTCAGTTTTTCCATGTCTCTTCCATGGAGGCATACAGTTTATTAAACTTCTGTTTTTTCTCCTGTTAACCTGCCTTTTATTATAGTGGGTTCTCAGCCAAGAACCTAGAAGGCTAAAATGAAGATTATACTTCCTCCACCACAAGCCATAGAACCAAAATCAGGAAATAAAGAGGTAAATACAGAGTAATTCGGGACTATTATAGTTAAAATAACAAAAAGCTTTTTATCAATGCTCTAGTATGCAGGGAGTACATATCCTAGTTACATCTTGATGGGGAAATTAAAAAATCCTACCAGCAATAGAAACCTCTGTTCAAATAGAGAAGAGAGAAAGAACACAATTTAATATTGCTTGAGCATTATTACATTGACATGCATGTAAGGTAGCACAATAGTCTAGGCAATTACAAAGTCTGGACAATTTCACCTAAATTTATACCTTAATATAGAAGAAAGAACAATGAAAACTTCTCTTATCTCTTTGAAAAACGAATAGATGCACTCATGGTTCTCTCTTATAATCTTCTGAGAGACTTAATTTCAGAAATGTTTGTTTATAATTGCAAGAGTCAGAGATATGTGAATTGAATTATAATATAAAAAGGGCTGGCTTCTTTTTGAGCTAACTGGACTTTTAAGAGACATCCTGGGAAAATAATACTTTATCATTTTACCTTTATAATTTATATTTGTAATTGTTTATATTATTTGAGTGGATATATTTGTGTTTATAATTTATATAATTTATCTATTAAAGTATATGTAGTTCTGGTGAGGATTAAGTTCTTCTCAATTATTATTTATTCACATTACTCAGAAGATCTGATTCTTGTATTTCCCTTTCAAGCATTCATTCACAAGAACATATCAAGGGGATGAGAATAGAAGCAGGAAAACCTATGCAAATATTTGTTTGGTTGAAAGGAAAGGTTTTCTGAAAACATCAACACAGCTCACCATGGCATGGACTTCAAGCCATATTTGCTCCATAAGAGAATATAAGAAAGGATAAAGGCAAGTTTTTCTTGCTAAAATCTCTCAAGAAAAATACTAGAAACTAGAAAAACCCTGGGTGAATGGGTAGTATTGATTGTGAAAGTAACATTCCAATCACTATACTGAATCAGCCCTGAACTCTGAGAGCAAAAAGGCTAAATTATTAGATTTTTGAGAAAAATCTAATAATATGACACAGAGATATTCCAGGAGTTTGTGAATATCAATATTCAGTATGGTTATTTTGGCACACATAATTTCAACTATCAGTTCCTTTTTTCCTTGAAGGAAAGAAAAAGGATGAGAAAGAGACCTGTCCAATGCTTTTCTCTTTTCATTTAGAGTTGATAGAGTAGGCAGTTAGGCATGAGCAGAGCAGGAACAATAGGCAAGGAATGGAATGTCACCAAGGTGGAAAGTCCTAGGTGTCTAGTAATGTTACAGAACAGACCCAGGGGGTGGGTGAACTATATACTATTACTGAATGAACCCCCCCTTCTGCTCTGCTCCCCCAAGGAGGGGGAGCCTCCTCCTCCCAGGTTTGCCTTGCTCACTACCAGGGAAAGATATCTCTCAATTCCAGAGACTGGTGAAAAGGAAAGGAATTATTTATTCAAAGTGTTGTACAGACTTAGAGTAATGACTTAATGTCTTCGTTAAAATACTAAAGTCCTTTAGAATACCCACAAATGCACACAGTGCTTCCTTCTCCCTCTGCCTAGTCTGGGGTACCATATCTCAGGAAAATAAGTAAAAGTCTGTGTTTCAGGCAGCCCCTTGGTTCCTGGCACCTTCAGCTGTGTCACCACCACGATCTCCAGTTAATCCAAACCTGCATGGCACCTTCTCATAGCCCACCAGAAAGAGTCCTTTCACCCCTTTTCTTCCCAGCAAGGTCTCTTCTGCTTCCTAAGCCACGTGGCAAAAGGGAGCACCCCAAAGCCTCCTGGTCCTAACCTTCACTAAAGTCACGTGGTCCCAACCATGCATAGCTAGGGTACATGGATTTAAATCCCAGCGCCAATCTTCCTCTGCAGCACCATTTCCGACTCCTCCCACAATCGGTTACACCTGCCAGCATTCCTATATTTTTTTACAGCTTTACTGAGCTACCATAGTAAGTCTGGGCAGGTGTGGCCCCATGGTGTGGAGCCAATCATCTGCAAGCTCTCACGCAGGCATTGTAGCCAAAGGGAGTTGCCTCCCAGTTACATCATGGGTTGAAGTCATTCCCATTCCCCTGGCTCAAAGCATGGCCACAGCTATTTAACATATCCATGACACCAGGTAAAAGTTGTAGATATGTTAAATGACCATGCCAGAGGTTAGCTGCAAAGCCGTTGCTATGCAGAACAGCTTTCAATGGCCCTGCTCCATGTGTCCCATCCCCCAGCTCAGACTTGTGGAGGTGAGGACATCCTATATGTATATTTTCCTAATATTTCCTGGACACCCTGAGTTCTGGACCCCATTAAAAATCCCTTTTGGGGGGCCCCTGGCTACACCCTGTTATAGTAACAGGTAAAATTAGAGAAAACAACTGTTATAGGCTAAAACCTTGCCACCAGGGTGACTTTTCCTCTCCTAGCATGTCATTAGTCATGCAGTTTATATCCTCTTAGAGGAGGAATAAGGGGACTGGAGAAGAGCCTCATTTGACTCCCATACAAGCCCTTGCCATGAACACTTCCTTAAGCATTAAACCCTCCAATAATGAGATTCTTACCCACATCAAATTATGGAAAAAAGCCTCAGTTCTGTTGATTACAAAGTTTTGGTCAAACTAGAAATAATATCTAGGCCTCAGTTGCATTTCAGCTACAGGCCTAGAAAAACAGAGCAAGGCAGGAGTAACACCACAGCTGACATCAGGACCAGCTACCATGACTAATGAATTCTTCCCTTAGCTCCAACCAATCAGTAAAGACCATGATCCTGAAAAGGCCCACCTGGAAAGTTGCTTAATATTCTATTGAGATCCTCTCCTGAGATATCACCTAAAATTCTTGCCTTTAAAACACAGATTAAAAACTCTTAAGTCAAGGGATCCAGTATACGCTTTCTCCGAAACATGCCCTTGTCCTGCCCCCTCTTCTTCCCTCAGGTGCGTTATCTTTCTGCCTCTGAAGTTACAAAGGCCCTTCTTTTGCCTCTGTAATTTGTTTCCTGACTCCATGCATCCAAGATCTTCTACCTCTGTGACTTTCTAAATAAACTTCTTTTGCCACAGTTTTTGGCTCAAAGTTCTGTCTTAGCTGAATTCAAGAACCGAGGTCTAAACTTGATGCTAAGAGAGTTATAGAAAATTTTGAGTCTCTTTAAAAGATACAAAAACCATTAGGTCAAGGGGTACACAGGCATAATATAATATATCTGGGTTATAGGAGGATATATATCAAACAAGTTATCTGGCAATGTGCCTCTTGGTCTCTCTGTGGAAAAAAGTAATATGGGCTTGGTAACAGCATTGTTGGGTGTATCTAGAGGTAGTTGGGTCACTGTCTCCTAAGAGGCTGAGTAATGGTTCAGTGTCATATTGAAAGGCAGTATCCTACTGAAGGGATCTGACTTTGATAATTCTATTTAACACTTCTATCCGAAATTTGATGGAAGATAGATTAAGGAACATTAAATTTGCAGGTGGCATAAGATTTAAGATGCTAGATAACAGAATTAAGATTCATCAGGTTCTAGACAGGCCTAGACAGGTGGGCTAAAATTAACACAGTACAGTTCAGTAAGAATGAGCATAATGACAAATAAAAAGAAATTCTGACTTTTGAAGGGAGACTTTATGAAAAGGATTATTGCAAGGTGGGTAGGAGGGACTTTTGAAATAGCACAAGGGGGACTAGCATAATAGTAAACATATTATGACCATAAGACCTGCAACTCAAGAGTTAGGTAAAAAGGAGTTTTCTTTTACAGAGAGAAGTAAAAAAAAAAATTATGGGAAAGTGGTTTGAAAGAGTCAAATAATCAGATAGTAAAATTGATAACTTTTTACCATGAGGCCAGCATATTTTTCAGGAGGGGCCCTTAAAGAGTTGCTGTATCCTGGCTCAGGCTGAGAGTGAGCTAATTTTCAGGGGCCTGGGAGAAGGAAAGAATCTTAACCAAGGTTTGGTTAACAAGGGTTTTGTTCTAAATGTCAGTGAGGATGAGCAGTTTAGCTAATCATTTGTAAGTCTGTTCAGGAGAATAAAATTTTTTTCTACCCTTATATATTCTTTGGCTGGTGTATAATCAAATTAATGTAAAACAGAATAACAGGAAAAAAACAAATTTAATTACATATATATGGGACTCCATAAGTAAATAAGACCCAGGGGCAGTCAGGCAATTGAGGGTTGTAAGCCATCCTGAGCTAAGGAGTAGAGGCTAGGGATCTGGGACTTCAAAGGGGAGGAAGGCAATGTAAAGGAACATGGGAAAATAAACATTTAGTAAACAAATATTTACCATGTCATGCAGAGACATGGGGCACAAAGAGGAATTTGAACAAACAGGACTTGTCAGCTCCCCTCAGCCTACCCACCTGGCCCATACTCCATAGTTGTCTGTGGCAATAACTCTCTTCCTAGACCAGGGACTCTAAATTGTTATAGACAGCTGAGGAAGAGGTCAAAGTTTTTGTTGAATCTGCAGGGTTGTTATTCCTTTAATCTCAAAGTAGTCCACATACCAAAGTGGTACATCTTGGGGAGGCTCCTTCTGAATCTCTTCAAGGCAAAGAATGGGACTTTGGAGGATCTGTGTCTGACATTTCCATAGATGAACTAACAGGGCATGTGTGTCTTATTTAAGTCATATGGGGAAGGATATTTCTTTATAATAATCTGTTTTCTGGAACACAAAAGAGTGGGAGATTCCTTTAAACTTCTCTGTTTTCCAGGAGCATAGGGCTCAGGTAAAATTCAATACTATCTATGTGGATAAAAGGGGTTCTATGGAAAGTGACCACACATGGTAATGTGATCCTAAAGTTCTAACAGGGCAGGTCATAGTCAGTAGTCATGCCCCAAACATATAATTTCTTTAGTTCAAGGTTTATCTTTGCCTTAAGCAAGTCTTGTTTATTATTTCTATGCATCTAGGTTAACACACCTTTGAAATGCCCCCTTTAAGACCCTCCTTCTAATATGTAACCACCCTTTTAGACCCCTCTTTTTAAAGCATGACCACCATCAAGAGGGTACCTAATTTTAGCTATCTGTAATCTGATCACTCTCTTGCTTTCTACCAACTTCATATAATCTTCCTTACATTTCCTCCTTAATTTTAAATGCATAAAAGAAACTGCAAAACTGTCATTTCTGTCATTTTCTTAAGCATTTGAAATCTTGCTCCCCACTTATATCATTAGGTTGGCTCAAATAAACTCCTATAAAATTCTCTAAAGTTTGATTGTTTCCTATGTTTACATATATAACATATTTAATTAAAAGTCAAGGAATTAAGGTGTCAAAGATAGTATGAGGTGTTTGGATTTGACAGTAATTCTACATGAAAAACACTAGGGGATTTTAGTTGATATATGCCATCAGTGTCTTGTCTGCCCTGGGGAAGTCCATTTTAGGCTATATTAATAGAAGTCTATCAAGGGGAGGGTTAATTGTAGAATGTGCTAGTCAAAACATATCTATAGCAACATGTTCAACTCTATATGCATGTTGCAATTGTTTTTACATAGATTATAAGTTTAATTATTACATTGTTTCTTTACAAGGTAGCTAAGCCTATCTTCAGATATTTGAAGAACTGTTATATGAAAGTCAGATTATGTATATGTCTTTTGTAGCTTCTGTAGAAAGAAGTAAAGTCAATGAATAAAAGTTAGGGAAGGTAGATTCCTACTTAACCAAAGGAAGACTAGGCTCACATCCCCCTTTTCCAAAGGACTTTGAATCACTGTTACTATTCAGGCAGAAGTTGAAGGCTTACAAGGCCCAGGTATTGTGGAGAGGGTTCTGATTGGATGAGAAGTTTTGTCTGTTTTTAGGTCCCTTCCCAACTCTGTGATCCTATGACTCTCTTAATTGACCATTTCAATCTGATTCTGATTCTGATTAATTTTTTTAAAGAGTAGTAAGGAAGACTTTATTTAAGGGGTCTACTGCAGTAGGGTTTTGTAGTAGGGGACAGAGAGTGGGCTCAGTCGCAAATATGACAAGAAAAAGTAGAAGTTATAGTGTAAGTGCATGGTGATTTATTTTTCTCTGAGAGACTTTGTTCCTTCAACTTTGTAAACACAGTCCTTCTCCATAATGCCAAGCACTTAATGACAGGGCAGTATTGGATTGGGAAAGTTCATTTCACCCTATGTAATAAATGACCAGAGAATATAGATGTTTAAGACTCTCTCCTAGCTACCAGTCTCTGTCCTTCTACATTTTAGGTTCTCTAGTCCTCCATGACTTATAAAAATTGAGCCATTCCTTTGTTACCCTTGATTTAGTTTTCTCAGTCTGGTTGAAACATTTGTGTTCATTTTCATAGTATTGGGGAGGAAAATATTTTTATTTCTCCATTATGGATTCTTCTAGCTGGTCTAATAAATAAACTGACATGAAACAGGGTAACAGGAGAAAAACAAACTTAATTATATATGTACAATGGCCATATATGTATATGAGACCCATAGGCAATTGGGTAATTGAGGCTTACATGCCATCCTGAACTGAAGAGTAAGGGGTAAAGGTCTGGGACTTCAAAGGAAGATGGGAAAAGCAAATGTTTGGTAAACAAATATTTGGCATGCCATTCAGATAAGTCTGATACAAAAAGTTATCTCTGGTAATAGCCCTGTGCCTGATAGGACACCTATCTAAATTCTTTCAGCCAGTTAAGAGGGAGGTAAAAAGCACTTCTTGGTTCTGTTAGACCTTAATTGTCTTCAGCTTGAAATAATCCACATGCCAAAGTGGCAGGTTCTGGGACAGCTTGCTCTGAACCCCATCAGTGGCATATCCTGGCTTCCTACAATATAAATATTCATAATCATCCCTCAGTGTTTGTATGCATTTGAGGAGATTAGCCTTGGTGAGAGTTAAAGTAATTTTTTTAAGAAAAGGTACTTAAGAAAGTGGTGAAATCACCTTCATTGCTTGATTTAATTACTGGGAAACATTCCAAAAACTAATCTGTACTGCTTAGAATTTTGGGTTTGGGTTAATTGACCCCTGAGGCTGTTCCAATGCTAATTCTTTGGTATTATACTGAACACACCAAGGGAGTAAATCAGTTTTATATGAATTTGGATGGATCATAAAGTAATAAAAATGCTAATGCTCTGGAGACAAATCCAGAGCTTTCTAGTGGTCAGGTTGCTTTTGAACCTCAGTGAGAACTGCTCACCCATGGTGCATAAAACAAACAATTCCAACTGCCAGTTTCCTGATTCAACAGTGCAGCTGACTTCTAGAGAATATTTAATTTACTTATTTTCAGTAGAATCAGTTATATTCATGGCCAAGAAGGGCCATTGCATGAGACTCTTTCTTTCTTGTATGTTCATTCACAACTCATCCATACATAGGGAGCTTTCCCGTTTAAAAAAAAAAAAAGTATCCAGGGAAGATTTTCAGTGCTTCTTTTGTTACCGAACAGCAGTTGGGCTACTGCTGCCCACTGCCACCCTCTAGGCAAAATTCCAGAAGCAAAGGTTTGGTAACAAAAGAAAGGAGTCTTTATTGAAAAACTACACAATTTTGGAATAACAGCTTCCCACAAGCATTAGTCACTTAAGCCTGTCAATTAAAGCTAAACTGTTTAGTTACAGCCTTAATCACTTAGACCTATCAATGAAGGCTAAACTCTTTACTGCCTGAGTTCTCCTATCATTTCCCCATTAATTTTAATTACCTTATTTCTATAGGGTTAGTTTACAAACTAAAACAACATAAGATACAAAGCCACACAATTTGGGAAGAATGGCAAGCTTCTGCTTCATAGCCCATCCCCTCTAGAATGCTCAAAGAATAACCCCACCACCCTCTGCCAGGCCAGCCCGATCCTAGGCTGTGCCAAGTGCTGCTTCTCCCATCCATCTAAAATACTGTGCTTTGGGAAATGCAGGTAGTTGCAGCATGATCATTCAGGCATCCTTGAGGAAGAGAGCCAGTCCTTGTCCTTCTTTTATTTTAAATCTTCTGGTCCATAATTCCATGCCCTGTGGAGGCATTCAGCTTCTCAACCAATCCCATCCTAGACTGTTTACCATTGCCTCGGACAACCTCCTCCTATGGCCCCTTCCTACACCCCTCAGTGATCTGATCAGATCTCTGTGTATCACTTTCACTATATCTGCAAAACTTGGGAAGTTGTTCTTTTTTTCCCCCTCACACCAAGCCCTAACACTTTAAATCATTTTTATCTTGTTCCTTTCTCACAAGTTAGAGGGTAAATACGGAATCTGATGAAAGAGAACTGAGGCATATTAAAATTTTAAGCATTTATTGGAGCAGAAATCAATTTGAATCAGGTAGTGCCAAACCAGAAGTAGATTAAGCACTACTGGTTGAGCTGGGGAAACATTTCATTCAGAAAGGGCGAAAGCTACATAAGGAATTATTGATTGTCTATAGTGTAAAATCTAGTTGGCTATTTTTGGTTGGTTGTCCTTAGGTTTCAATTTTGTAACTTTGATACATTTATAGGCTTAGATTTTGATTTGTGTACATAGTTGCCTTTAGAGCCACCTCAGTCTAATGGCCTCTTTGTTTAATTAATTTAACAAATCCAACAATGTGTTACACAGATAAGAAAACTGAGGCCCAGTGGGGTTAACTCAGAGCATTATTTAAGGTCACAGGCTAACAGTGTTGAAAAAGCCAAAGTTAGAATATTTAGTTCTGTGCTTTTTCTCCTGCTTTAAGCTGTTACTGTAGAAGACTTTAGGACTGAGGCTTTGCCCTTCAAGTCACCATGACTGTATTAGCATACAATTCTAAACAAATCTGATCTTTCTATCTGAGGTTTTACATTTTCAATCAATTAATTTAAATTGATGAAAGTACAAAATTTCATTGGAGTACTTTACAGGATGATTCAGCTGACCTTGGATGGGAAGCACCTGACACTTGATGAAAAGCTAGAATGACAGTAAAAAAAAAAAAAAAATAACCTCTTTGATTTGCATTTAACTTATTTTCTTTTTTGTGCTTTTTTCAGAAATAATACTATTTGATCTCTCACTTTTATAAAATTAGTCTTAGGTAAAATAGAAAGAGCTCTATCAGAAACTACTTGGCTTTGACACATCCTACATAATTCCCCTTTGTCAGCTACAGGACAGGCCTTAGGTAGCTTGGAAATGTAAGATACATGTATATTTTCATAATATGAATTAGAGCAAATTCAAATCAATCATCATCATTGTCTGTTATAATCTTCCTCATTGGAGAATGATGATTGGAGGAATGCTGATGTTAATTGTATCCTCCTAAAATGTGCCAGCACTGAACTATGACGGTTGAAACTGAGCTCCATCCCTGGAAATGATGCTAATTTAGAAACACTGTAGATTCCAGAGAAGGAAGACAGGTAACTCACCTATCTTTGTAAAATCATAGGTCTGCATCTTTATCATCTCATTTCAGAGAAAGACATATTCTTCCTCTTGAGACAAACTTACCACTTTACTTAGATTTTTCTTCATTTACCACTTCCCTCCTGTTCTGGAAGCTTTCTTTATCAATACTTGTATTCTCTTGCATATTTAATGTCCTCTTATTGCATGGTTACCATCAGCCTGCAAACTTTTTCTCATTTCTCCATGTGGAAATAATAAAGGGGGGGGGGGCTGAATATGCCACCGCTTTGGCATAAGGGTTATCTTGAACTGGCTATTTTTAAGAAACAGCAGACACAGGAAAAGCTCTGAAATTCAAGTAGACAATTACCCTTTTATAAAGAAATTTTATAAGGAAAATCTCCATTCGTAAGGGTGTCTCCCTCTCTGTACCAGGAAGAGGAGAATGACTATGTATCTAGAGATTCTTTTCAATGGAGAAGGCAAGGACTTACATCTGTATAAGAACTTTATTTTGTTTACTGTGCTTTGCCTGATAACCTCCTGTAACTGCTCTGGACCCCCACCATCACCCTTTATCTTTACTGGAGATGGTAATTAAGGTGGTAGCTTGGGCTATTTCAGGCAGCTACTCAATTTTCCTGGGTCTCTCCCATGTGTACAGGAGGTATACACGTTATTAAACTTCTATTTGTTTCTCTCTTGTTAATTGGTCTTTTATTTCAGCCAAGAACCTGGAAGGGTAGAGCAAAAATTATTTTTCTTCCCCTGCAATAGAACAGAGTCTCCTTAATCCTGATATCTTCTGTAGGAGTAGATACAAATTAAAAATAAGAGGTTTAATTTTTCCTATTAAAAGTAAGGAATAGACTCCCTCCCACCCTTTTGTTTCATACTTTTTTCTCTGCCCTTTCAAATGTATATAAATCTTTATAATGATTAAATAAGCCTCTCATCAGTCTCAAAACTTAGGAAAGTTTCTGTTAGGACCTGGGAGCCACCTTTTTGAGATGCAAATATCAAGGGAGATAGCTCCCCTCTCCCTTTCTTATGTAAGGGTAAGACTCTAAATTTAGTGAGTATTTTGCTCCAATTTGCAAAACTACCAGCTGTCATTAATATATGAGAAGTTTGTTTCCCTAACAGATATAGTTGGTTTCCTCAATTTCCATGATAAAGACTAATTATGTATGACAAAAGGTGCTGTCAAGTCCTGTTATTTAAGGACTAAGTATTGTTTATCTTGAAAACATTTCCATAATGGGTTTTACCTGTTTAGATATATGTATGAAAGGGTGAATTTTCTTTCATTATTTTGCTATATCATAGCTGATTGCTTGTAATGTAGAGCACACTCTGGTTTAATGATTACTCAATAATTAAAGTATTTGCTGTTTCTTCTACCTTTGTGGAGAGCTTTTCTAGGTTGGAAAAATATTTTATTTCTTTTAATTACAGGCAAACCTCATTTTATTTCACTTTATTACACTTTACAGATTGAAGGCTTGTGCAACCCTGTATTGAGTAAGTGATAGCATGTTTTAGCAATAAGGTATTTTTTAATTAAGGTATGCACGTGTTTTTAGACATAATGCTATTGCAAACTAAATAGACTACAGTCAAATATAAAAATAACTTTTATATGTACCGGGAAACCAAAAAATTCATTCCACTCACTTTATTGCAATGTGTACTTTACTACAGTGGTCTGGAACCAAACCCACAATATCTTCAAGGTAAGCCTGTATATTTCCCCAACACTCCTAACTTGTTTAGCTTAATTCTCTTCTTTTGAGCAGCAAATTGTTTGAAGGTATAACCTATACTGTTTTCTGCTTCCTCTTGGTCTACTTATTCATTAGCCCAGTGGTTCCTAAACTTTGTTGCAACATTGGAATCATCTGGGGAATGTTCAAAAATACTGATGCCAGACATCCTGATTTAATTGGTATGTGTTATGAATTGGGCATCTAAATTTTTAAAAGGCCACTGGTTATTTCTAATGTGCAGCAAAGTTGGGAAGCACTGGCTTCTGATTACACTAACTAAAACTCTTCTTAGGTTGAAAGTTATTCTAATCTAGGACCATAGAGAGGTAAGGTTAAACTTTTACTATAGTATTTCCCTTCAGCAAAAAAATTAAGCACCGTAATTTGCAAAAACTCCTGTACAAGTTCTTAGATGGGCTCCTCTGAGCCCTCTGTTTGACTAGGCTTTTTTCTTAAGGCTTTTGTTTGACCTGACTAGTCCATTTGTAGAAAAGTTCCTGCTGAGTCAGTTTTGCAAGAATCCATACTCCCAATGTCTGATTGTCATTGATATCTGACCAAATTCCTCATCCTACACACTTGATATATAACTACCCTTGACCTGTCTTCAGCAACAACCTGCTTTTTGCAGTTTAGTAGCACTCCCCCTACCCTTGATGTTTTCTCTAGTCACTCACTCCCTTCCATGCCTTCCTTTGCTATTTCTTGGTAATTTTTACTTGTCCTTGTTGTGTTCAGAACTGAGCCCAGTTCTATCCAGAGTTCTCCTTCCCCCTATTACAATAGTTCCTGAGTAGAATCTGTTTTTACCATTTTACTGTCAGGTTCTGGTTTTCTTCAACAAGTATCAGTTTCCTCAATCTGTAAAATAGAAGTAACAATGCCCCTTCTTACAGAATCACAATGAAGATAAAAATAGCATCATGCATGTGAAACACTTAGTGTTTAGTTAATATTAACTATTATTATTACAGTTATTATTACAGTTATCTTCCCCCTGCAGAATCCCGTATTGTTTTTTTTTTCAATTTCTTCAAATTCTCTAAGCCCTTTCTTACTGTTTATCATCCTTTCCTTGTAATTATCTACTCCTCTGGGTTCTGTTGAATTTCAATCTCCTGCTTCTTCTGTTACGTTTTCAACATTTCCTTCTTCCACTTCCCCTTTTTCACATCCAAATGGTAAGAGTGACAGGAATGTGGCTCTTCTCTCTTCACACTCACCCTTTACAGTCTCATCCAGTGTTAATGACTGCAAGTCCAATTGCTGTGCAAATGCATCCCACAGCAGAGAATAGAATCTCACACATAATAACCATAAGTAAACTTTGTAGAAGGGATCAATTCTTCGCAAGTTCACAAAGGCCTACTGGGCTGAATGTTCTGCCCTATCTCTATACTTTCATCTTTTTATTTCCATTTTCTTTTATTAATGCAAACACATCTTAGCCACACAGATTTAAAAATGTGAAATGATCTTCAGCTCCTCATACCCCTTTGCCTATGTAGCCAATCATTTGCCAGGAGGGGTTAAATCTAACTCCAGTTAATATATAAGATATGCCTATTAACTAGTCTTGCAGCTGTTACTTTCAAGGAAGCCAACTATTAAGGCAATTACCCCTTCCACCTCTCTTTTAAACCAATACTTATACACATTTTTAACTAGCAAAATAATTTTTAATCAGCCATAACTGTCAATTTTTACTTTAGGAGCAGATGCAGGTAAGAGATGCATTTAGCAAACCAAATTTTAATACATAAATTACATACTTTTTTCCCTATAAAACACTGGAAGTTGTAAATCTGCAGGAGAAATATTAACAGGCAAAATTTAGTATTTTTAGCAATTGGACAAAGATACAAATGATAGATACAGCAATAACCACCAGGAACAAAAAGATGTACTACTTTTCACTGAATTATTTTTAATGACATCATGGTAACTCTTGCTCGTGAATATATTTATTAATTTTCAAGAAAAAAGTTCACAAATTATTGTTAGGTTATTGGTATACAATTTCATTGGTGAATGTATTTGTTGGTATTGGGTCTTCCTATGCTGTTAAGAGTAGGACCACTGTGTAGAACATGTCCAACAGGCACTTTGCTCGTTGAACATTTTGGTGATCCCTGGAGTTGTTCAATGCAGTGACAGCCTTGCATGAAAGAATTAAATACATCTCAACTTAATAGACTAAGTTTCTCCTTCAAGAAACTAGAAAAAGAAGAGGAAAATAAACTTAACATAAAGAGAAGGAAGGAAACAGTAAACTTAAGAACCTAAATCAATGGAAATAAAAACAGAAAAACAATAGAGACACTTAATTTTAACAAAAGCAGGTTCTTTAATTTAAATAAATCAATAAAATTGGCACTCTGACTGGCGTGGCTCACTTGGTTCAGTGTTGTCCTGCAAAGTGAAAGGTCACTGGTTCAATTCCAGTCAGGGCACATGCCTGGGTTGTGGGCCAGGTCAGGTCCACAGTAAGGGTCATTCAGGATGCAACTACACATTGAGGTTTCCTCCTGTTTTTCCCTCCCTTCCCCTCTGTCTAAAATAAATAAATAAAGTCTTTCAAAAATCAATAAAATTGGCAAACCAATTGAAATATTGACAAAAAGAAAAAAACGTAAATCACCAATGTTAGAAACAAAATAGAAATTTAATTACAGACCCTGCAGACACCCCCCAAAAAAATCATACAAACAACACTACACTACACATATGAATTTGATAGCTTAGAAGAAATAGACCAATCTTTTGAAAAACATAAACTATTACAACTTGCAATATGAAATAGGTCATATCTTTTTTTAATTTTTTAAATTTTACTTTCTATTCTTGTTTATGCTGTTACAGTTGCCCCAGTTTTTTCCCCTTTGCCCTCCTCTGTCCTGTCCCATCCCCTGCTCCCAGAGTCCATAGCCCTATCACTTCCAAAGGAATTTATTTTGTAACTTAAAAACTGTCAAAATTGATATCTCTAGCCCCAGATGGTTTGATAGAAGAATTCTGTTGAACATTTAAGGAGGAGTTAACACCAATAATGTATAATCTTTTTTAGAAAATAAAAAGGAAGGACCACTTTCCAGCTTATTTTATGTATTCTGTATTAACATGATAGCAACAGGGGGTGGGGATGGTATGGTGCCAGAAAGAAAACTACAAACCAAAGTTCTTCATGAATATACATGCAAAAATCCTTTCAAAATATTAACAAATATATATCAACAATATACAAAAAGAATTATACATCATGACCAATATTGTTTCTTCCAGGGATAAAAGGCTGTATCAGTATTAAAAATTATTCAGTGTAATACAGGCTAAAGAAGAAAACTAACATGAAAATAAATGAAGAAAAAGCATTGAAAAATATCAATACTTTTTCTTAAAAATTCTCAGAAAAATAGGAATACAGAAAGACTTCTTTACTTGAAAAAAAGTACTCATAAAAAACCTACCAACATTATACATAACTGTGAAACACAGAGTACTTTCCCCTAACATGGGATGCAGGGCAAACATGTCTGCTCACACTGCCCTTATTCAAAATACTGTTGAAAGTTAGTCAATAAAGAAAGAAAAGAAAAAGAAAAAGAAAAGAAAAGAAAAGGCTAGGGAAGAAAAGACAGTTGAAGGGGAAGAAATAAAACTGTCTCTATTTTTATAGACATGATTGTCTATGTAAAAACTCCCAAGAAATCTACTCAAAAAGTGACTGGAACTAATAAATGAGCTTAGAATGGTTGTAAAGTACAGAAAAGATACAGAAAATCGATTGTGTTGTAAAGGCACATAGACACCAAAGTTAAAAATGCACTACCAGCCCTGGCTGGTATGGCTCAGTGAATTGAGTGCTGGCCTGCAAACCAAAGATTCACCAGTTTAATTCCCAGTCAGGACACATGCCTGGGCTGTGGGCCATGTAAAAATACAATACCGTATTAAGTTACACAAAGAAGTGAATTATTTAGTTATAAACTTAACAAAACGTGTTCAGACATTTGTGATGAAAACTGCAAAATATTGATGAGAGAAATCAAAAAGTGAATAATGGAGAGATATATCATGCTCAAAAATTAGAAGAATTACTTAATAAGGATGTTAATTTTCCCAAATTTATATACAAGTTGAATCAATTCTCCAGAAAATATATTTGTAGGTTTAAACAAAACTATTCTAAGATTTTTTGTGGAAAGGCAAAAGATTAATAAGCAAAACGAATTTAAGAAAAGAAAGGTAAATTTAAAGGAATCACTTTACTCAATTTCAAAACTTATTATTAGCTACAGTAATTAAGACTATATGGTAATGGCAGAGAGAGAGACTCATAGATCAACTGAACAGAATAAAGAATCCAGTAATAGACCCACACAAATATATCCAACTGTTTTTTGACAAAGATACAAAAGCAATGTAATAGAAGATAGACTTGTCAATAAATGGAGCTGGATTAATTAGACAATCATACATGAAAAAATAAGCCTCAACTATGCCTCACACCTTACACAGAAATTAACTGCAAAACAAATTACCAACTTAAATGTAAAACACAAAGCTTTTAGACAAAAAAGAAACAGAAGAAAATCTTCAGAATCTAGAACCTGGCAAAGAGTTCTTAGGCTTGATGTAATACATAAAGGAAAAAAAAATCCACTAATTGGACCTGATCAAAAGTAAAAAGTTTTTCGGTACGAAAGACCTTGTTAAGGGGTTGAAAACACAACCTACACACTTGGAGAAAATATTTTCAAAAGACACATCCATCAAAGGATTAGTATCTGGAATATATAAAAAACTTCAAAACTCAATAGTAAGAAAACAATCCAATTAGAAAATGGGAAAATGACATGAACAGAAGTTTCACTGAAGAGGATATAGAGCTAGCAAATATGCACATGAAAAACTGCTTGGCATCAGCAGCCATTACAAAAATGCAAATAAGAACCATAATGAGATATTACTATATAGCCATCAGAACAGGTAAAATTAAAAAAATGACAACCTGAAATGCTGGCAATGATGCAGAAAAATATAATTCATATGTTGTTGATGGGCATGTGAAATGGTATAGTTACTTTGGAGCAGTTTGACAGTTTCTTTTAAAACTACATATGCAAATACCATACTAACTAGTCATTGTAGACTTGGACATTTATCCTAGAGAAATAAAAATTTATTTTCTCACCAAACACTGTAAATGAATATTTATAGAATTTTTTTTAAATAGTCAAAGCCTAAAGAAAAACCAGATGTCCTCCAACAGATGAATGGTTAAAGAAACTCTGGTGGTGGTTTTGTTGTTGTTGTTTTACCACAATAAGAATTTAAATAAAATGATACCATATTCTATTAAATTTGTTCATGTTTAAATGCATAAGAATAACCTCAATATTAAATTTACAAGTTATAAATATACCTATAGTATTAATTTTAAAAACCTGTGGTACATCAATACCATGGGATACTACTTAGAGATAAAAAAGGAGCAAAATTTTGATATATGCAACAGCCTAGATGAATCTTTAGAGATGTATACTGAGTGAAAAAATCAAATCTCAGAAGATTACCTATTGTATGATTCCATTTATGTGATATTCTTGAAATGATAAATTTTAGAAACGGTAAAGAGATTAGTGGTTTCCTGCAGTTTAGGATGCAGTTGGAGAGAAGTAAGTGTGGTTATAAATGGCAACATGAGGAATGTTCATGGTGATGGAAATAATCTATATCTTGAAAGTATTAATGTCAGTATGTGCTTGTGATAGTGTACTAAAATTTTTCAAGATGTTACAAGTGATGGAAACTATGTAAAGGGCATATGAGATCTAACAACCATGAAAAACAATGGGTCAATTTTAAATACATATTGCTATGTGAAAGAAGCCAGTATGAAAGGCTACGTGCTGTATAATTACATTGATATGACATTCTGGAAAAGCAGAACTATACAGATAGTAAATAGTTAGCTGTTGCTAGCAGTTTGGGAGAGGACGAGGAGTGATGAATAGGTAAAGCACAGGTAAAATTTGGGAAGTGTAAGTATTGTATTTTGTATTATACTGTAATTGTGGATACACAATACTCTGCATTTCTGAAACTTATAGAACCTTACAGCACAAGGAGTGAATATTAATGTGTACAACTTTAAACATTATTTAAGGGTATCTATTCCTATGATGAAATGCAAACTGTGACAAAACAATCTTACTCTATTACAAATATATGAGACAATCTCACTGGAGGGTGGGAGGAAAGGTATGTGCTGACCTAAGTAATTTTATTTTGTTTTTTTAGTATATTTTATTAATTAAGCAATTACAGTTTTCCCGATGTTTCCTCCTTGATTCCCCATCCACCCTAACCTCCTAACCCTCTAGCATTTCCTCCCACTTAGTCCATGTCCATGGGTTGTACATATAAGTTCTTTGAGCCCTCTGTTTCCTGTACTATTCTTAACCTCTCCCTGTCTACATTATGCCTACTGATTATGCTTCTATTTCCTGTACCTTTCCCCCATTCTTCCCCTCCCCTTCCCCACTAAAAATCCTCCATGTGATGTCTATTTCTCTCATTCTATTCCTGTTCTAGATGTTTGCTTAGTTTTTGTTGTTTTGTTTTTAGGTTTAGTTGTTGATCGTTATCAGTTTGTTCTCACTTTACTGTTCATACTTTTTGATCTTCTTCAATTTCTTACATAAGTCCCTTTAACATTTCATATAATAAGGGCTTGGTGATGATAAACTCCTTTAACATGAACTTAGTGGGAAGCACTTTATCTGCCCTTCCATTATAAGTGATAGCTTTGCTGGATAGAGTCATCTTGGATGTAGGTCCCTGTCTTTAATAACTTCAAATACTTCTTTCCAGCCCCTTCTTGCCTGCAAGGTTTGTTTTGAAAAATCAGCTGATAGCCTAAAGGGAACTCTTTTGTAGGTAACTCTCTCCTTTCCTCTTGCTGCTTCTAAGATTCTGTCTTTATCTTCAATCTTGGGTAACTTAATGATGATGTACCTTGATGTGTTCCTCCTTGGGTCCAATTTCTTTGTGACTCTCTGGGATTCCTGGACTTCCTGGAAGCCTATTTCCTTCACCAACTTGGGGAAGTTTTCCTTCATTATTTTTCCAAATAATTGTTCAACTTCTTGCTCTTGTTCTTCTCCTTCTGGCATCCCTATGATTTGGATATTGGAATGTTTAAAGCTATCCCAGAAGTTCCTAAGCCTCTCCTCATTTTTTTGAACTTTTGTTTCTTTATTCTGTTCCAGTTGGATGTTTATTTCTTCCTTTTGTTCCAAATTGTTGGTTTGAGTCCTGGTTTTCTCCCCATCACTGTTGGTTCCCTGAATATTTTGCTTTATTTCACTTCAAATAGCCTTCATTTGTTCCTTCATTTTGCAACCAAGCTCAATCAGTTCTGTGAGCATCTTGATTACCAGTGTTTTGAACTCTGCATCAGATAAATCGGCTATCTACTCATCACTTAGCTCTTTCTCTGGAATTTTGTTCTGTCCTTTCATTTGGGCCATCTTTCTTTGTCTCAGTGTACCTGTTTTGTTGTCTGAGGGTGGGACCTTAGGTATTCTCCAGGGCAGGGCAACTGTCTTTCCTGCATTATGGCACTGTCTGTGGGTGAGGGGTCAGAGAGGGAACAATGTGGCTTGATTACTTGGCTCTAGCCCCACTTTCCAACAGTCTTGTGTGGTACAGGGAGTTTCTCCCACTGTGACAACCGCCACCATAGTTTATAGCTAGCTTTGATTCTTAGTTTTCTGTTCAGCCAGCCCTGCCTTGCTCATGTGGTCCTCTCAGCCAGCCTGCCTGCCCAGCTGCCTGTCTCCTTCCTACTTGTCTGGTTGAATGTTTCTTTAATTCCATGGTTGTTGGAGTTCCATGTAGTTTGATTTTCTGGTACTTCTGGTTCTTTATTGTTTTTAGATTGGTTGTTATCCTTTTTTTGTTTGTGTGAGTTAGGGAAGGGTTTCTACCTACACCTCCATCTTGGCTGGAACTCTGACCTAAGTAATTTTGAAAAGAGTGAAGACTGTAAGACTAAGGCAAAAGGAACTATCCATAACAACTGTACTCTAGTTGACAATGTTGATTCCACAGAAGTAAGAGTTAAATTTGAGACCAGTATGTGAGTATGCAAGAGTCAAACAATTAAGTAAATTAATGGCATATGGCAGGAACTATGTTTCCTATGCTTGTAGTAAGAGTTTACAGGGAATCAAGCAAAGGAAGAAAGCTTGAATGATTCATGTTGTACTGGATTAGAGTCCATACTTATATAACTAATGACTTAATAAATAAGTGAAGGAAAAGATGCAAATCCCCATGAAGAAGAATCCCAAATAATTTGTGTAAATACTCTGCAAGAATGTAGAGTTAACTCTTCACTCATTAAAGTGTGCCCTGTGCATAGTGATTTCCTATCAGTATGGAAAAGTGGAAAGAAAAGAGTAACTTTATAGTAGAAAAACGTGATTAACACTATCTCAAGCCAGATGATCAAAGTTAATATCAACAATGATGGATTATGTAGATACTATATATTCTTGATATAGTATGATAAAAATGGCATATTACTTTTGTGGTCTTCCTCCCCAAACACATACCCCAGTTCAATCTAGCAAATCACAACAAAGGGGCATTCTATAAAATACCTGATGAGTACTTCTCAAAACTATCATGGTCATAAAAAGGAAAATCTCAGAAACTGTAACAGCTGAGGAAGTGTGATACCTAAGTGTAATCCAGTATGCTAGGAGGGATACTGAAGCAGGAAAAATATGCTAGTTAAAAATGAAGGAAATCTAAAGTATGGACTTTAATTAACCATAATGTTAATGATTAATATTAATCATATTAGCTAATGATTAATGTTAGATCAATATTAGTTCATTAGGGAAACTGAATGCGAGGAACACTGGAACTCTGTGTACTATCTTCACAATGTTTTTGAAATCTAACACTATTCTAAAATTAAAAATTCACATTTCTGACTTCCGGCCAAGAAGGAGGCATAGCTGAACATGCTGTGCCTCCTCTTGCAACCAAGATTAAGAATAACAAAAATACAGAACAACAAAAAAAAAGAAAACCCAACCAGGACAGAGAGAAAATTGAATTGTGCTGGAGTCCAACAACAACGATTCACTCAGACTGGTAAGAGGGGCGGAGTCAGCGGCTGGCAGAGTCCACAGCCCATGGAGTCGGATAGTGGCGGGATAAGCTGGTGCTGGTCCTGGGAGCGCAGTCACTCCAGGTGCATAGGCAGTGGCATTGCTGAACGCGGGGAGGTCAAGTGGGGCGCACAGGGCGGTGGACCACAGACACACATTCGTGCACAGATAAACCAGGCAAAAATGGGCAGCAAGACAGACTGTGCAAGATGCAGGGCCACAGTGCAGGGAAGTGAAGCCTAAAAGCACCCATTGAAAATACTTGTAGGGGCTGAGGTACCGGAGGGAGTCCCAGCCTCACAGGAGAGTTCGTTGGGGTGACCCACGGGTTACTGGAGTGTGTGCAGGCCCACTCACATGGAAATCAGCAACAGAAGAGCCCAATTTGATAGGGGAAAGAGGCTGAGGGGACTGGGATCTGCAAAAGAGCGTAGAGCAAGCGCCATTGTTCCCTCTCAGACCCCACCCCCACATCCAGCACCACAACCCAGCGACTGGGCTGTCTCTCCCTGGTGAAAGCCTAAGGCTCCGCCCCTTAGGTTGTAAGGCTCCTTAGGTCGGAGCCTAAGGCTCCACCCCTCTGGTCATAACAGCTGCAACCAGACAAAAACAAAAACACCAAAACCAAGGATGGCTCAAACAGGAGGACAGACTAGGGCCCTGGAGCTAATTCATCTGAACGACCATGAGGTGGTCAGCTTATCAAATGCAGAGCTCATAGCACTGGTAGCCAACCTATCAGAAAGCATAGTTCAAAGCACTGGTGATTAGGAAGCTCACAGAATTAGTTGATTTTGGTTGCAAATTAGAGGAATAAATGAAGGCTACAATAAGTGAAATGAAGAAAAATGCACAGGGAAGCAATAGTGATAGGAGGAAAACTGGGACTCCAATCAATGGAGTGGACCAGAAGGAAGAAAAAAACAACCAAACAGAAAACAAGGACGAAACAAGAATTCAAAAAAATGAGGAGAGGCTTAGGAGCCTCCAGGACATATTTAAATGTCCCAACATCCGAATTATAGGGGTACCAGAAGGGGAAGAGGGAGAGGAAGAGCAACAAGTGGAAAAGTTATTGGAACAAATAATAAAGGAGAACTTCCCCAATCTGGCAAAGGAAATAGACTTCCAGGAAGTCCAGGAAGCTCAGAGAGTCCCCAAGAAGGTGGACCCAAGGAGGAACACACCAAGCACATCATCATTACATTAGCCAAGATTAAAATGAAGGAGAGAATTCTAGAAGCAGCAAGGGATAAGGGCACAGTCACCTACAAAGGAGTTTCCATCAGACTGTCAGCTAATTTCTCAAAAGAGACCTTCCAGGCAAGAAGGAGCTGGAAAGAAGTATTCCAAGTCATGAAAGTGAAGGACCTATATCCAAGATTGCTCTTCCAGCAAAGATTTCATTTAGAATGGAAGGGAAGATAAAATGCTTCTCAGATAGGGTCAAGTTAAAGGAGTTCCTCATCACCAAGCCCTTATTATGTGAAGTGTTAAAGGGACTTATCTAAGAAAAAGAAGATAAAAAAATAGGACAGTAAAAAGACAGCAAACTCACAAATATTAACGACCACACCTAAAGCAAAAGCAAACTAAGCAAACAGCTAGAACAGGAGCAGAAACACAGAAATAGAGATCACATGGTTGGTTAGCAACAGGGGAGTGGGAGGAGGAGAGAGAGGGAAAAGGTACAGAGAATAAGTAGCATAGACAGTGGGTAGAAAATAGACAGGGGGATGGCAAGAAAGTGTGGGAAAAGTACGAGCTAAAGAACTTATGACACATGGACATGAACTAATGGGGGGAATGTGGGTGGGAGGGTGTGTGCAGGGTGGAGGGGAATGATTGGGGAGAAATGGGGCAACTGTAATAGCATAATCAATAAAGTATAATTTAAAAATTGCTATAAATTCTTTGGTGTGTTTGTAAATTTGAGTTTGTTTATTTCTAGGAGGGATGGGTGGGAGTGGCAATAGAGGAAGGTCCTTATCCCTGACTGTTTCCATCAGACTATACCAAGTAATTTAATTTTCCAGTGTTCTGCTTGCAATGTTTTCATTCCTGTCTGTTCTACATAATTAAAAATTATTTCTTACACATGTGCCTAATGAGTAATGACTTTACCATCAAGTCCCCTGACTCCTGCAGAGTTAAATTATACAGAGGCAGTTAAATTTGCCTGAAAACCGATGAAAATAACTTTTGGAACATAAAAGTGAGACTGAAAAATCTAGTCCAGCATGGTCTCTGAGGCTCTTAGGTTTAACATGTTTTTGTCCCCAAAGGCACACATGTCCTGCAAGACAGGACCCTTGGCTATCTGAACTGAACATGAGTGATGTTAGTGGATTGTGTTATTCTTAATTAAAAATGATTCTATTTACCCTGAAAGTCCCATTTCTCCTAATCAGATGATTGTATAAGTATCCCATTTTTATACTATATGCTTCTAAAAGCATTTGTAAACTTAAAAAATTATAATACCATTTGAAATATACTTAAGAGAACTTGGTATACCATACCATTTATTTTTCCTTTCTGAAAAAAATTAGCAAAGACACACACCTTTTAAAAGATTGTTAATTTACATATAAAATTCTTTAAGGTGTACAAGTGTTGGTTTGGTACATTTATACATTGTAATATGGTTATAGTAAAGTTTTAGCTAACATCTCTAGCACATCACATAGTTATGTTTTTGTGTGTGGTTAAGAATATTCAATATCTAGTCTCAAGAACTTCAAAGTACATGATGTCTGTCCAGAAAAAGTCTAGCCATTGTTAATGTAACAAGAATGGTTTGTGCAACATTGATGTAACCTGGCAGCCAATGCGAGTGGACTGGAATGTGCATGCATGAACAATGATGACTTCACTGTAGTAGTCAGTGGGGGTGGTAGACGCTGTTGGGTGAGCATGTGTGCTGTGTGGCCATCCCATTCAAAATGTCTGAGTGTGTAGAGCAACAAATAGGCATCAAATTTTGCATTAAGCTTGAACATTCCTCTGTGGAAACTATTTGGATAATTCAGAAGGCTGAGCTATGGGCAACTGGTGATTGACAGCTTTGTCATGACAGCATCATGCATCATGTCTTGTGCAGAGTTTTTTGGTGCAATATCAAATTGCCCAGGTGACCCAGCCCTGCTACAGCCTAGATTTGGCACACTGCAACTTCTGGGTTTTCCCTAAACTAAAATCACCTTTGAAAGGGAAGAGATTTCAGACCATTGATGAAATTCAGGAAAATATGACAGAGCAGCTGATGGAGACTGGGAGAACTGTGTGAGGTCCCAAGTTGCCTACTTTGAAGGGGCCTGAGGCATCATTGACCTATGTACAATGTTTCTTGTATCTTGTATCTTCGATAAATGTATCTGTTTTTCATGTTACATGGCTGGGTACCTTCTGGACAGACCTTGTATAATATAGTTTTGTTAATTATAATTATTATGCTGTGCATTACTTCTCCAGAACTTTTATTTTCTAGTTTCAAATTTGTACCTTTTAGCAACATCTTCCCAATTCTCCCACCCATAAACCCTGGTAACTACCATCCTACTCTGAGTTTGTCTTTTTTAGGTTCCACTTATAGAAGAAATCATACAATATTTATCTTTATCTGTCTGGCTTATCTTACTAAGCATTATGCCCCCAAGTTCCATTTATTTTGTCACAAATGGCAAGATTTCATTCTTTTCTATTGTGAAAAGTATTTGTGTGCATGAGTGTGTGTGTGTATGTAACACATTTTCTTTATTCATCTATCAGTGGACACTGCGGTTGTTTTCATGTCTTGGTTATTGTGAATAATGCTGCAATAATCATGGCAGTGTAGACATATTTTTTGATATCCTTTTTTCATTTCATTTCATTTTTTGGATTATACACCCAGATGTGAGATTGCTGGATTACATATTAGTTGTATTTCTGATTTTTTTATGGAAACTCCCTATTATTTTTCACAGTGGTTACATCCATATACATTCTCACCAAGAGTATACAAGGGTTCCCTTACTTCACACTCTCACTAACGTGTTATTTCTTGTCTTCTTTTTAAAAATATTTATGGTATTTTTCCATTACCATATATCCCCCTTACACCCACTCCCCTTTCAATCATCACAGTGCTGTCTATGTTCATGAGTTCTTTTCCTTTTTGCTTGATCTATCCATCCCCCATCCCCCTACCCCCACCACAGAGCTGTCAGCCTGCTCTCTATCTATGAGTCTGTCTCTATTTTGCTTGTTAGTTCAGTTTGTTCATTAGATTCCACAGATGTTAGTGAAATCATATGGTATTAATCTTTCTCTGACAGGCTTACATCACTCAGTATAATGTCTCCAGATACAACTAGGCTGTTGCAAAGGGTAAATTTTTCTTTTCTTTTTTTTTATGGCCAAGTAGTATTCTGTTGTGTAAGTGTCCCATAGTTCTTTCATACACTCATCTACTGATGGACACTTGGCCTGCTTCCATATCTTGGTGTTTGTAAATAATGTTGCAGTGAATATGGGGTGCTTATATTCTTTCCAATTACTGTTTCCACTTTTTTTCAGATAAAGTCCCACAAGTAGAATTGCTGGGTTATAAGGCAGTACCATTTTTAATTTCTTGAGGTATCTTTATACTGCTTTCCATAGTGGCTGCAACAATCTGCATTCTTATCAACAGTGCAAAAGTGTTCTCCTTTCTCCATACCCATACCATCACTTGGTTGTTTGTTGATTTATTGATGATAGCCATTCTGACTTCTAGAGGGTGATAGCTCATTGTAGTTTTAGTTTGCATTTTTATGATGATTGTTGATGTTGAACATCTTTTGTATTGTCTATTGGCCATCTGTATGTCCTGTTTGGATAAGTGTTTATTCAGGTTCTTTGCCCATTTTTTTAAATGGATTGTTTGATTAATGGTGTTGAGTTTTATAAGTTTTTTATAAATTTATGTTATTAACCCCTTATTAGATATATCATTGGTAAATATCTTCTTTCATTCAGTAGATAGTCTTTTGGTTTTCTTGATGGTTTCTTTTGCCATGGAAAAATTTTAATTTGTTGTAGTTACATTTGTTTATTTTTCCTTTGTCTCCCTTGCTTGAGGAGATATATCAGGAAAAATATTGCCATGTGAGATGTCTGAGATGTTGCTGCCTGTTTTCTTCTGGGATTTTTGTGGTTTTGAGTTTATCATTTAAGTCTTTAATGCATTTTGAATTTATTTTTGTGTGTGGCATAAGAAGGTTGGTCTAGTTTCATTTTTCTGTACATATCTGTCCAATTTTCCTAACACCATTTATTGAATAAACTACTATATGTGCTTGCCTCATCTGTCAAGTATTAATTGACTATAAAAGTGTGGATTTATTTCTGGGCTCTCTAGTCTGTTACATTGATCTATGTGTCTGTTTTTATGCTAGTATTATGCTCTGTTGATTAGTATGGTCTTATAGAATAGTTTAATATTAGGTAGTGTGATTCCTTCAAATTTGTTCTGCTTTCTCAATATTGCTGTTGCTATTTGGGGCCTTTTGTGGTTCCATATAAATTTTTGAAATATATGTTCTCTGAATTACACCATTGGTATCTTGATAGGAATTGCATTGAATCTATTGATTGCTTTGGGTAGTATGGATGTTTAAATGAGGTTAATTCTTCTTATCCATGAACACAATATATGCTTCTGCTTATTTGTATCCTCTTCAATTTCTTTCTTCAATGTCTTATGATTTTCTAAGTACAGGTCTTTTACATCCTTGGTTAGGTTTATTCCTAGGTATTTTATTCTTTTTGAAGCAATTGTGAATGGGATTGCTATCTTGATTTCCCTTTTTGATAGTCCATTTTAGCATATAAAAATGCAACTGATTTCTAGATATTAATTCTGTATCCTGCTACTTTACTGAACTCATTTATCAATTGTAGTAGTTTCTTGGTGGAATCTTTAGGGTTCTCTATGTATAGTATCATGTCACCTGCAAATAAAGACAGTTTTAATTCTTCTTTTCCAATTTGGGTGCTTTTTCCCTTCTTCTTGTCTGATTGCTATGGTTAGGACATCTAGTACTATATCGAATAAAAGAGGTGAAAGTGGGCATCCCTGTCTTATTCCTAATTTTAAGGGGAACGCTTGTAGTTTTTGCCTGTTGAGTATGATGCTGGCAGTAGGCTGCTTGTCATATCTGTCCTTTATCATGTTTAGATATGTTCTCTGTATTCCCACTTTGCTGAGAATTTTTATAATAAATGGGTGCTGGATTTTATCAAATGCCTTTTCTGCATTTATTGATATGATCATGTGTGTTTTATGCTTTATTTTATGTGGTGAATCATATTTACTGATTTGCAAATGTTGTACCAACTTTGCATCTGAGAATAAATCTCACTTGATCATGGTGTATGATCTTTTTGATGTATAGCTGTATTAGATTTGTTATTATTTTGTTGAAGATTTTAGCATCTATGTTCATCAGATATATCAGTCTACAATTTTTTGTAGTAGCTTTATCTGGTTTTGTAATTAGGATAATGCAGTCCTCATAAAATGAGCTTGGGATCTTCCCTCTTCTTGAATTTTACTTTACATCCTCACTAACATTTGTTATCTCTTGACTTCTTGATGCTATCCATTCTGACAGGTGTGAGGTGATATATCATTGTGGTTCTGTTTTGTGTTTTCCTGAGGATTAGTGATATAGAGTATCTTTTTATGTACCTATTAGCCATTTGGATGTTTTCTTTGGAAAAATGTCTATTCAGTTTCTCTCCCCATTTCTAAATCAAATTAATTTTTTGGTTATTAAGTTGTATGAATTTTTAAGTATATTTTGGATATCAACCCCTCATTCAATATATGGATTTCAAATATTTTCTCCCATTTTGTAGGTTGCATCTTCATTTTATGATTGTTTCTTTAGCTGTGTGGAAGCTTTTAGTTTCAGTCCCACTTACTGATTTTTGCTTTAGCTGCTTCTGCTTTATGTGTCATATTTAAAAGTCATTATCAAGACCAATGTGAAGGGGCTTCTTTTCTATATTTTCTTGAAGGAATTGTACAGCATCAGGTCTTTTTATAAGCCTTTAATTTATTCTGAGTTTATTTTTGTGAGTAGTATAAAGTGGGACTTTAATTTCATTTTTCTGTATGTGGTGATCCAGTTTTTCCAGCATCATTTGTTGAGGAAAGTATCTTTTACTCATTGAATATTCTTGGCTCACTTGTTAAATGTTAGATGACCATGCATGTGTGATTTATTCTATTTTGTTATTTTGTGGCCTATTTTTATGTCCATACCATACTGGTTTTATTACTATAGCTTTGTAATATAGTTTGAAATTTAGGAAGTGTTATGTCACTGGTTTGTTATTCTTTCTCAGGATTGTGTTGTCTTTTGGAGGTCTTTTGTGTTTTCATTTATATTTTAGAATTGTTCTTTTTATTACTGTGAAAATGCCATTGAGATTTTGGTAAAGATTGAATTGAATCTGTAATAGATGGTTTTGGATAGTATGGACATTTTAACAATATTAACTCTTTCAATCTATGAACATGGGATATCATTCCATTTGTTTGTAACTTCTTCAATTTCTGTCACTACAGTCTTGTAGTTTTCGCTGTATAGACCATTCACTTCCTTAGTTAAGTTTATTTATAAGTATTTTATAGATTTTGATGCTATTGTGAATGGAGTAGTTGTTTTTATTTCTTTTTCCAATATTTTGTTGTTAGTATATATAAACACAACTGATTTCTGTATGTCAACTTTCCATCCTGCAACTTGACTACATTTATTGAAGAGTTTCAATAGTTTGGGGGTTAAGTTTTCAGGATTTTGTATATATAAGATGATATTTGCACATGACTGTGTTATTTCTCCCTTTCCAGGTCAAATGTCATATTTTTTTTGTCTTGCCTAATTGCTCCAGTTAGTACTTAAGTTCTACGTTGAATAAGAGTGATAAGAGTGGACACTCTTGTTTTATTCTCAATATTAGAGCAAAACCTTTCAACCTCCAAGTGTTGGGTATATTGTTAGAAGTGGGTTTGTCATATATGGCCTTCACTATGTTGAGGTATATTCCTTCTATATCAAATTGGTTGAAGGTTTTTTTAAAATCATAAAATAATGTTGTATTTTGTCAAATGATTTTTCTGCATGTAGTGAAATGATCATATAATTTTTATCTTTCATTCTATTAATATTGTGTATCATATTTATTGATTTGAATATGTTGATCCATCCTTGTATCCCAGGGATAAATCCCACTTGGTCACAGTGTTTGATCCTTTTAATGCACTGTTGAATTTAGTTTGTTAATTTTGTTTGCTATCTGTATATCATCTTTGGTGCAATATTTGCTTGTGTACTTTTCTTATTTTCTAAGTATATTATTTGTTTTCTTACTGTCAAGTATTGAAAGTTCCTTATATATTCTTGATACTATATATCGCTAGATATATAGTTTGCCAATATTTTCTGCCAGTCTCTATGTAGCTCATTTTGTCATCCTCTCTACACAGTGTTTCAGCAAAGCAAAACTTTTCCATTTTTATGAAGTTAAATTATCAATTTTTTTCTTTTATCAACTGTACTTTTGTGTTAAATCAAAGAACTTGCTGCTTAGTGCTATATTCTGAATATTTTTCCTGTTTTTTAATGTTGTAGTTTTACATTCAAATCAGTGATCCACTTTGAGTTAATTTTCCTATAACATGCAAGAGATATATATCCTACTGGTTTTGCTTCACTGGTTCAATTGCAAATGATATACTCCTTCATTCCAAAAAACCATTGATATTTTGTATTTTGAACGTGATCATTCCAAGTCATAAATTCCTTAGCTGAGGGCTGTCTATTTTTGCTTTTTGTCATCTCATCTGACTCATTTCTTTAAATGGTTATTTTTCATTGTGAACTATTTTAATTCACATTACTTTCTAAAAATACTAAGGTTCTAAACTGAAGGTTCTTTCTTTTATGAGGAATTTTAATATTTTTCTACAAATACTTCTCAGAAGGACTACTGGCTTCAGCCCTCTTGCACTCTTCAAATCAGTCTGGTAGTCACTCAGCCTAACAACTGACTTATATCTAGGCCAAATTTTGAATTACAGATCATTGTGATGGAGTGCATTTCCTCTTAGGGCAATCAGCTCTTCTCACATACTTCTTTCAGCTACTCTTTCAGTGGTCATTAAAATAAAATTTTCCTCTAAAATTTTTAAATTTTATAGGATTTTTACATTTTTGTAATAACAGTAATATAGCAAAATTATTTTTAAGAAAGATGTTTTTTGTTTTGTGATAGGGTGGCTTCTAGCCCACTGTACAATGAAAAGTGGAATAACTAAATACTGTAGCATATAGTCAGTTCTGTGTTGCATAGATCAAATCCTGGCTACTTGTTCTGTTTTCCCCCAAGAATTGTCTTAGTTCTTTTTCATGTTTATTCTGTCATGTGAGTTTTATAATCATTTTGTACTAAAATCCTATTGGGATTGAAAGTACACTGGATTGCTTAATTGGCCTACCTCACAGCTGAGATTGAATCTTCCTATCATGACCACTGTGTTTCTCTGTCAAGTGTTCTTTTATGTTCTTCAGTGCTGTTTCATAATTCTCTCCTTAAAGTGTATCTATAGCTTTTGATCTTTTTAGTCCAAGGTAGTAAGGTGAATTATTAAAGTATTTTGATGGTACTCTAAATAGGATTGTTTCTTCATTTACACTTTCTAATTTGTTACAACCCATATTTATTCTTACATACAGATATTGTACCCCAAAACTTGCTAAATCTACTTATTATTTCTAATAATTTATCTTAAGAATTTATCTTCTTTTCCCACTTTCATGTCTTATTTATTTATTTTTGTCTCATTACATTGTGCCTTCTAGCACAGTGTTGAATTATTTCAGTGATAACAAGAATAGTTGCCTTTTAAAACATTTTAATTAACATGCTTCCCTAGTTTCATCCTAAGTTTGATGTTTCACTAATCAGTGTCAGAATGTTATCTTCCTATTTTGATAATGATATGTACATGATTTTAAAAATTATAAATGAGTGTTAAATTGGTTCAAATATTTTTTCTTTATATTTTCTGATAAAATGTCCTTTTTTGTGTTTAGTGTATTTATGCAGTCACTGTTGCCAGTAGAATTTCTGATATTGGGCTATTGGACAATTTTTGCATTCCTGGGATAAATTCTACTTGACCATGATATATTGTTATTAGTATTTTAAGGTATTGCTAGATTTAATTGACCAAACACTTATTAAGGAATTTTGAAGCTATATGACATATATTCATAAGTAAGATTAATCTATAATTGTATTTTCTTATTTTCTTTTTGAACAACCTTAATATCAAGCTTATTAAAACTATTAAATTTATGTTAGGAGGAATAAAAGAATCCATGAATGGATGGAAGACAAAACTGTGGAACTTTCACACAAAACCAAACTGGACAAAAAAATATATAGGGAAAGAAAATACAAGAAAATTAGAGGATTGCCCTAGGAAGTGAAATATTTGGATAATAGGAATCCTATAAGGAGAAAGAATATGAAAGGAGGAGGAATTAATTCAAAGAAGTGATTCAAGATGATTTTCATTTCCCAGAACTAAAGAACATAAGTTTCCAGATTGAATGAGCCTACTAGGAACAATACGTGGGAAGAGACCCACAAAAAGGTACATCATAGTGAAATTTCAAAACAATAGCAACAGAAAGATAGTTGTAAGAGCTTTCAGGTAGGAAAAAAGTAGATTACTTAGAAAGGATCAGGAATCAAAATGACATCCAACTTCTCAATAGCGACATGGACAGCTACAAAATCATGTAGGAATTCCTTTGAAATTCTGAGAGAAAAAATATTTTCCACTTAGAATTCTGTACCCAGTCAAAAATATCAGCCAAGCAAAAGAGTAGAATAAACATGTGTTTAGATATGTCAAGTTGAAGAATTTAACTTTCATGTACCTTTTTTGTAGGGATATACTGAAAGATATGTTCCACCAAAACAAGTAATACCAGTAAAATAAAGCAAAATCTTATATAAAAAATAGGGATGGGGTAGGTTGAAATCACCAAGATGGTAGAGCAGGAAGCCCTAGACCCTTCTTCCCCCCACAGACACACTGGCACAGCAACAACTCACAGGCATATTCCATTTATGAAGAACCAGGAACCAAATGAGTCTCTTATATCGCAGCAGAATACGAAACCAGACTCATGCTAAGGAAATTTAGGACACCCTTACACTGGAGACCCTGCCCTCAGTGCAGCATCATAAGATCAGAAAGACACTCCCTAGCTCCCAGGCTCTCCTAGTGTTCCAACTATTCTGAGGGGTTCCCTGAGGACTAGCTTCTATCTTGGTGGTCTTGAAGCTCTGATGAGTCCAGTACAGACTAGCTGCCCAGGGGCAAATGGAAGTTGTACCTTGGGCTGGTAGGTGTCATTGATTCTCATTCCTGCTCGATATAGGATGAGGAAATGAAAAATCCCAGCTTGCAGCTTCCCACCTATGAAGGGAAAAAGTTGAACAATATGTCCAGTATCCCAATTTCTCAGGGGCTACCCAAAGAACTAGCGTTTTGTCTTGCTAGTCTTGAAGCTCTGATGGGTCCAGTACCAGTACATTGTAGCCACCAGAGTAGAACACAAGCAGTGGCTTGAGCTCATAGCTACCATAGCAACCTCCACCCTCAATGATTCCTTCCTAGAATCTATAGTCTCTTTGGCCTTATTTTATTTTATTTTTATCTTGTCCTGGCTAACCCCTGTTGCCTTTTACAGACTATATTTTGGGCTATAGGGATTTACATTAAGAAAATTATCCAGCAATGTTCATGAGGTTCATTGTAAATACATATTCCCTAGTCTTAAAAGGCACTCATTATATTTAAGAATCCTTGTATTTTAATAGACTCCCTATCCCAATACCTAATTATCATTCCAGACATTTTAGATATGGCCTATTTGATATATGCATGTGTGCTCTTTGAAAATCTATGCTCTCCATTTCAAAAGCTCTCTCTTCCTCTCTTCCTTTTTTTTTCCTCTTCCTCTTCTCCTCCTCCTTCTCCTCCTCTGCTCCCCTTTTCTTCTTTTTTGCTTGGCTTCTCTCTTGGAAGACAGAAACATTTCCTTTCATTTCCAAGGCAAATATCTTTGTCTTTCCCTTTACTCTTCTTTTGGGACCATACTCCACCAATTATAAACTTTTCTGAAAATTTTTAGGCCCTCTTTTCTCGGTTTCTTTTCTTCCATTTATACTTGAAAGCCAATATAACACAGGGTATACAAGTATACACTCTGGAGTCAGAATACCTAAACTTGAGCTTGAATTCTACTACGTAAGTGTTGCCTGAGAATAAATCACCTAACTTTTTTGAGCTTTCTATTTCTGTCTATAAACAAACAGGATTGTTTTAAAGGATAAAGTGAAATAATCTACATAAAGTGCTTAGCAGAATGCCTGGATAATGTAAGATAAATTGTTAGAGATTATGCTAAAAATTAGGATTTTGACCAAAATGATGAATTTCAGTTTTCCACTGACCTAGAACAACTGTCCCTCATCCTTGGTATCTCCCCATTACCTTTAATTACAAGAGAATTTTTAGGCCCTCTTTTCCTGGTTCTTTTCTTCCACTTACACTTGAAAGCTAGTATAACATAGTGTGTACAAGGACAGACTCTGGAATCAGAATACCTGAACTTGAGCCCAAATTCTACTACTTAAGTGCTGTTTCAATTCCTAGCAACCCCTCCTTACTTAACTGCAGACTTCTGTTCTCAGTGTTTGATTAAAACTGTTCTCTTGATGGAGCTGAATCTTTCTGGTTCTAGTCCAATGCTCAGTCACCTCTACCAAAATGTCTCCTGTCAAATATGCTGGCTGATTCCATTGGCATGTTTATTTTTTTCAATTCTACATGATCTATCTGGATCCAAAAGACAGGTCTTAATAGTTGTCATTATGTAGGTTATCAGAAAAGACAAGGTAGGCCTTCAACAGAAAAAGTGATATTTAATTTCTCAAGTATCATTTCTTGAAGTACTATAATCCGGTTCTTCTGACCTGATTTCAAATCATTCTCATTCACTCCTCCACTCTTGTCAATCTTACCACCCTTCATCTACATTATGCTCTCCTAAAAATATTTTAAAATAAAGTATTTCATAATGCTCTACAAAAATTGAGGATTCATGAATCAATCATTATTATAATATTTTTGTGGGGGTAGGTGTGCACCTGAAACCACTGAACTGCATCAAACTTGGGTCATATGGTACTTTTTTTTGAAAATTGAGCTTTAGGTCCTGGCTGGCATGGCTCAGTGGATTGAGTGCCAGCCTACAAACCAAAGGGTCCCTGATTCAATTCCTGGCCAGGGTATATGCCTGGGTTGTGGACCAGGTCCTCAGTGAGGGATGCACAAGAGGGAACCATACACTGATGTTTCTCTCCCTCTCTTTCTCCCTCCCTTCCCCTCTCTCTAAAAATAATAAATAAAATCTTAAAAAAAGAAAATTGAGCTTTAGCTTCATATATAGCTTCCTTGAGAAGGTGCTGAAATCATTTCACCATAGCAGAGAAGTAGAAGCCCCTTCTTCAGACAGCAGAGAAATCTAATTTTAAAGTCTAATAAGGAAATTTGGGCAGATGAATACCAAGGAGAAGGTGATGTTCATCTAGTTGAGAGCAATGCAGAATTAAAACTTGATTGGAAGTCCTTGCACTTCAGGGAGCAGGACCAGCAAAGGCTTAGAACATTATGTGAGGATCAATATTAGAAGAACAAAATAATTGAATTAGCAAATCCTCAAGACAAATAGGCTAAAGAGAGCAATGGCTGCAAAGCTCTGAATGACTTATGAACATTAACAGGAATTAGGAAAGGAAATGGTCCCACATCTTCTGGAGTTTGGTCTGCTAACACTATGGTTGGACAGAATGCACCTTTCTCTAGAAGTGAAGCTGCCACTTCTGTTGTCCTGAGGCTAATTATCTCAGATCTAAGAGTGGTGAGCAATCTAAATTCAACCTCTTTTAATGAAAAGAGCAAAGGATTTATTTTCATTTCTGTCTTAGCCACTTACTAACTGTGTGACCTGGGCAAAGTATTTAAGCCCAGTTCCTCATCAGTAAAATGGGGAAAAGAGGGAATTCCTATGCTTTCAGAATATTGTACTGCTAAAATAAGATGATATATGTAAAAAGCCTGGCACATAGTTGGGGCTCATTATATGTTAATTTCCTTTATTTTTTTCTTATTGCCTCCCAATGTTTTTATTTAGTACCACCACCTTCAGATTGTATAGAAAAGAAATAAAACTGATAGAAACTGATGGCTATTTTTTTTTTGTTTCTTTTTTACAAAAATCAAGAGACTCTGAAGAAGTTGAAAGCACAGGCTGAAACAAATTTGTGAATTATCAGTGATTCCATTATACATACTTATATTACTTTATTTAAATAATTAGGTGATTACATATTGCACTGTTTTAAACTAAGGTGGTTGAATGTTGACTGGCTATACTATTTGTTGAAACAGTTCTTATTAAAGGTCCATCAAAAAGAGTGATTAAAAATAAAATAGACTACCCTGTCTGGCATGGCTCAGTGGATTAAGCATGGGCCTGCAAACCAAAGGGTCTCTGGTTCGATTCCCACTCAGGGCACATACCAGGGTTGCGGGCCAGGTCCCCAAGTAGGTGGCACATGAGGCAACCACATATGGATATTTCTCTCCCTCTCTTTTCCCCTCCTTTGTCCTCTGCCTAAAAATAAAAAATAAAATAAAATCTTTCAAAAAATAAAAAATAAAACAAACTATATTATACTACCTCAGTTAACTTGGAGACAAAAAAGTAAATACAATTTATAATAGGAAAGACTTCAGGGGAGAGAGGCTGGAGATTGAGTTCAATCACTCATGTTTGTATAATGAAGCCTCCATAAAAATCTAAAGGAGGGTTTTAGAGAACTTCTGAGTTGGTGAACACTGGAAGATTTGGAGAGAATGGTACACCTGGAGAGGGATTAGAAGCATTGCACCTTTTTCTCATACCTTGACTTGTGCATCTCTTCCATCTGGATGTTCATATACATATATCCTTAACATATCCTTCAATAAACTGTTAAAGGTTAAGAAAGTTTTTCCCTGAGTCCTGTGAGCTACTCTAGCAAATTAATTGAACACAAGGCAGGGGTTGTTGGAACCTACAATCTATAGCTGGTTGATAAGAAGCACCTGGACTTGGGACTTGTGTCTAAAGTATGTGTATGAGTGGGAGTAGCGGCAGTCTAGTAGGTTGAACTTTTAACCTATGGCATTTGATGTTATCTCCCCATAGATAGTGACAGAATTAAGTTGAACTGTAAGACACCCAGCTGGTGTTCTTGGTGTCTGGAGAATTGCTTGGTGGTGGTATATATGGGGGAAGCTCACACATCCATGAATTGGAATTGGGTGCAGAACCTAAAGGCATACCTTCATGTACTTTAGTTTTCTTTTTCACACATAGATTTTAAGCTGCCTGGGAATAGGAGTAATATCATTCCCTTTCCTGTAGCATTTGCATAGCTCCAGGAATATATCAGTTGCTTAATGAATGCTGATCAAACATTAAATTGGTTCTAAATTTTGTTCTGTTGTAGTGTGTGTTTTTTGTTGGTTTGTTTGTTTAACTGCAGTTCATTTCTCTACCTTCCTGTTTGAAATATCTAAAAAAAATGGTATGTTTTAAATATAGGCGTATAGCTTCATAGTCCAAGGGGACTAGCGAGAAACTGGTCCATTTCATACCTTTGTGGGGAGATGAATTGTTTAAGGAATAGATTTGGCTGGTAACTAATATCCATAAAGAGCTGTTGGTGTGTTCATACTTCTGGGACACAGAACCCACCAGCTATCTTAGCTTTTTATTTTGTTTTGTTTTTTCTTTTTAATTTTTTATTATGCTACTACAGTTGTCCCAGTTTTGTTATGCCCTTTATCACCCTCCTCCCTGTACCCCTCACCCTCCAGCATTCCCCCAGCACTTAGTTTATGTCCGTTGGTTGTGAATAGAAGTTCTTTGGCTTTGTCATTTCCTATACTATTTTTAATCTCCCCCGTCTATTTTGTGCCTACCTATTATGCTTCTTATTCCTTGTACCTTCTCCCCCAATAACCCTGATATTGATAATGCTCCCCACTGATAACCCTGCATGTGATCTCCATTCTGTGATTCTGTTCCTGTTCTATTGTTTGCTTAGTTTTTATTTTTGTTTTTTTAAGTTCAGTTGTTGATAGTTGTGAGTTTGTTGTCATTTTATTGTTCATATTTTTTATCATCTTTTTCTTAGATAAGTCCCTTTAACATTTCATTAATAAGAGCTTGGTGATAATGAACTCCTTTAACTTGATCTTATCTGGGAAGCACTTTATCTGCCCCTCCATTCTAAATGATTGCTTTGCTGGATAGAGTAATCTTGGATGTAGGTCCTTGCCTTTCATGACTAAATACTTCTTTCCAGCCCTTTCTTGCCTGTAAGTTTTCTTTTGAGAAATCAGCTGGTAGTCTAACAGGCACTCCTTTGTAGGGAACTGTCTCCTTCTCTTGCTGCTTTAAAGATTCTCTCCTTATCTTTAATCTTGGGTAATTTAATTAGGATGTATCTTGGTGCATTCCTGCTAGGGACTAATTTCTTTGGGACTCTCTGAGCTTCTGGACTTCCTGGAAGTCTATTTCATTCTCCAGATTAGGTAAATTTTCCTTCACTATTTGTTCAAATAAGTTTTAAATTTCTTGCTCTTGTTCTTCTCCTTCTAGCACCCCTATGATTTGGATGTTGGAGCATTTAAAGTTGTTCCAGAGCTTTCTCAGCCTGTCCTCATTTTTTTTTTTTGATTTTTGTTTCTTCATTCTGTTCCAGTTGGATGTTTATTTCTTCATTTTGTTTCAAATCCTTGGTTTGAGTCTCAGTTTCCTTCCCTTCACTTTTGGTTCCCTGTTTTGTATAACCTTCATTTCTTCCTTCATTTTATGACCAAGCTCAATAATTTCCATGAGCATCTTGATTACCAGTGTTTTGAACTCTGCATCAGATAGGTTGGTCATCTCCTTATCACATAGTTCTTTTTCTGGAGTTTTGATCTGTTCTTTCATTTGGGCCATATTTCTTTGTCTTGGCTCTTGGCACACCTGTTATACTGTAAGGGGCAGAGCCTTAGATATTCACCAGGGTGGGGCAACCCTCTTTGCCCAGTATGGCACTGTCTGTGGGCAATGGGTCAGAGAGGGAACAATGCCACCTGCTGGCTCTGCTCTAGCCCTACTTTCTGTCACTACCCTCACTTCCCAGAAGCAGATTATGGTTTTTCAGAGAACCTACCAACTATCTTAGCTTTATTCTGAGGACTGCAATCAAGTCAAGAACAGAAGACCGCATGTGGTTGGACTCATGTGTGGCCACAGTCCACAGGCAAAGTGACTCAATGGTCTGTGTGGCTTGCAGTCCTCAGCTGGAACTGGAGCCCAAGCGGTTGCCTCAGTCTTGATGCCAAAAATGAATAAGGCTATTAGACTTCCTCAGTCTGGTCTTTCCCTGATTTCTGCCTTCAGAAAACTCTAGCCCAGGATTTCATGCCCTTGTCATGCATCAGATTCATTTGGATGAGTGACTGAGTCTTGCTTATAATTCAGATTCTTGGGCCCCACCTCAACCTTTTGAAACAGAATCTTTGGAATAGGAACCAGAAATCTGATTATTTTTGAAGATACTCCAGATTGCTCAAGTTTGAGAACCACTGTTAACTATCTCCAGTTGCTAAATTCATTATTGTTCTTTGTTGCTTTTATGCGTTTGTATATTCTCTTTTCTGTTTAGAGTTTCCTCCTTCTTTCCCATCACTCTATACAGTCTGGTGGAAATGTTACTGGGCCTTCAGGAGGCAGCATTTTTGACAACTATAAATAAAAGTGAAATAAAAAAATATGCACTGAAATTAGTTTCCATTGTAAAGAATTGAAATTATGTAATGATGATTGATCCCCTTCCACCAAACTAAAAAATTGCTAAAGTTACTTTATTGCATTGCTGGTGATTTTTTTTACACATATGTCCCCTTATTAGAATAGGAGCTCCTCAGGACAGTCCCTAAAGCAGTAGTAGTCCCATTAAATGCTCAATGTGTTTGTTAAATGTGTAATTGACTAGCGATGTTGAATGAGAAATGGAGGTTCCACTCTCCAACACAGTAGAGTGTGAAACTTAGTGGGGAAAAACACACAGCATGATGGATAAGTCTAATTTTAGAGTCAGAAGGGCATAGAATTTAATCCAAACTCTGTTGTTTATGATCTGTGTGAACTTTGTCAATTGCTTAATGTCTCTGTTCCCTAATCTATCACATTGGAATGATAATATTACCAATCTCATGAGATTTTTATACGGTTGAAGTGAAATGAAATGAAATGTATAAAGCCCTTGGTATAGCACCTGTCCACAGAACACAAAGTTCAAGCAATGGTAGCTATTAAGTCTATAGTTACTGTTGGGGCTTGTATTGTCTCTGTCATCCCCAGGGACCGTTGGTTTATAGGGCTGTTTGGTCCTGCAACAAATGGTTCTAGGCTGTGTGGTTTTTTTGTTATTGTTGTTTTGTTTTAATAATTTTGCTACCCTATATTTTTTTATTACAGACTTTCAGTCTTTAACAGTTTTTCAATTTGCCCCCCTTTTAATTTGCTGCTTATAATCTGTTGTGAGATGGAATACCAGATAACCAAGATTTTTGAATTTCTTCATCCATTTATTCAGTAAAGACATTTGTTTAACTGTAGATAAGTGAAGTGCTTAATTATTTTTCATCCTTCATTTAAGAAATTGTTTATAAATTCACTACAAGGTTGTAGTGAGAGATTTATAGTTTGGGACATTTTCTCTCCCCATATTTTGGTATCTTTTTTATGAAAAAATTTTCCTCAGATTTAAAAAATAATTTGTAAATTTTTTTCTTGTGTGAGCCATATGTTCCATCAAAGTACTTTTTCCCCACCAGAGGACATAAAGGAACAACATAATTTGAAACCTTTTATAAGACATTATGTATTTCCAAGAGAAAAGAATAGTTGAATTGTGTCTTAAAGTAATTGTAGGTGATAAAACATCTAATAAATTTCATCTTCCTGAGCAGCACAGAAATATGGATTGGTTGGGCTCACCTAGAAAAATGATTCTTTACAAATTGTTGATGACTGATCTGTACTTTAAGCTATGCTTGAAAGGGCATTTTGACTGACTTTGCCTACAAACAAGTCCACATTGGAATATGTTAGATCCTACCTTTCCTTAGCATGGTTAATAGAAACACACCCTTAATAAGGTGTCAGCTCCCACTCAAAGACCACATTCAATGTACCTTATTGTTATCACAATGGATATTTTATGACCTGTTCTCTGAATATACTCCTGGATAGTGAGAACAAATTACTCCTCTTCCTTATTTTATAATTTTACAAATGAGGATTTTGAGACTCAAAAAGGTTAAGTATGCTGTTGCCCAAGATTATACATTTATTTTGTTTCAGTTTTTTGATGTTTACTTACCATTTACATCTCAATATTTTCCTTTAAATGACTGCCTTTTATGTGCCTTGTCCTGTTTCTATTGGATCTTGATATTTATATTCCTTTAAATCACCTTTTTAGTACTTTTATGTCCAAAATGATAATTTCCATTAAAAAATAACTTGAAGTTGTTAGAAATAATTACTTATGTTTCCTTCTGGCTTTATTTGCAGTATTTGTTGTATCACATTTTAGTTTTTAGTCTACTTCTTATATAGTATAGTGCTGTTAAATTAGGTTTGGTTCTAAATATAATATTATTTTCCAAATAATTGTGTAGAAAAATGTATTGAAGAATCAATTATTTTACTCTTATTTGAAATAGCATTTTATTTAAATCATTTTATATTAAATTCTTTTTCAGGCCTTCTATTCTCTTTTATTGACCAGATATTCTATTGTTACAATACTGTTATAATTTTAATTTTCTTAGATTTCTGATGTATGAGTATCTGGTAGTGCAAATTTTTCCTTACTATTTTTTCCCCCAAAATTTTCATACAAGTTCTCACTCTTTTATTTATAATTAATGGATGTTGGTATCCATTTGTTGATTCAAAATATTTAAAGTAGTATTGATTGGGAATTGATTTACATATGTACATTAGGTTGTGGAGAATGAGCAAATTCACTATATTGAGTACATAAACTGTATGTTTCAATGTATTTCTCTACAGTTATTTTATGCTCTATAATTATGTATTTTTGTTTGGGTGCTCTCTCTTTTTTCCTCGATGAGTCTGGTTAAAGGTTTGTCAACTTCTTTATCTTTTCAAAGAAACAGCTCTTGGATTCATTGATCTTTTTAATCATTTTTAAAACTTTATCTCATTAATTTCTGCTCTGATATTTATTATTTCCTTCTTTCTACTCATTTTGGGCTTTGTTTTGCTTTTTCAAGTTCTTTTAAATGTGAAAGTAGATTGTTTATTTGAGCTTTTTCTTTTTTTCTTTTTTTGAGATAGGCCTGTAATGCTATGAATTTCCCTTTTAGGGTTGCTTTCCCAGTGTCCCACTGATATTGGATTGTTGTGTCCTCATTTGCATTACATTGAAGGTATCTTTTGATTTCTCCCTTGATCTCAGTGTTTACCATTCATTGTTTGAAAACATGTTATTTAGCTTCCATGTCTTTCTGTATTTTTCAGTGTTCTTCTTGTGATTGATTTCTAGTTTCATAGCATTGAGTTCAGAGAAGATGCTTGATATGATTTCAATCTTAAATTTATTGAGATTTGTTTTGTGTGCTAACATGTGGTCTACCTTAGAAAACTTTCCATGTGCACTTGAAAAGAACATGTATTATGCTTCTTTTGGATACAATACTCTCAAGATATCAATTAAATCCACTTGTTTTAGTGTGTCATTTAGGTCTGCTGTCTCCTTGTTGATTTCCTGTTTGGAAGATACAATCATTGAAATCAATGGGTGTTAAAATCCCCAACTATCACTGTATTGCTGTCGATCTCTCCTTTTATGTCCATCACGATTTGCTTCACATATTTAGGTACTCCTGTGTTGGGTGCCTAATGTTTACTAGGGTTATATCCTCTTGTTGGATTGTTCCCTTTATCATTATGTAGTGTTCTTCTTTGTCTCTTACAAAGGGTTTGCTTTATGAAGAAGAAAAAGGAAAAAAACAGAGGAATATAGTTAAAAGTGGTGATAAATGCATATCTATCAATAATCACTTTAAATGTAAATGGCTTAAATGCTCCAATCAAAAAACATAGGGTAGCATAAATTGATAAGAAAACAAGATGCATGTATATATGCTGTCTCCAAGACAGCAACCTCAGAATGAAAAATACACATAGTGTAAAAGTAAAGGGATGGAAAAAGATATTTCATGAAATGGAAAAGAAAAAAAGCTGGAGTAGCAATACTTATATCTGACAAAATTGTCTTTAAAGGCAAGATTACAATTACATGCTTAAAAAATATCTTGTGAATTTAACACTCTGTTCCACTTGAAATTTATTTTCATGGATTTTCGGGAATATAATATCATTCATAAATAGTGATAATTTTGTATTCTATTTTCTATATATCATTTCTTTTTATTATCTCAATTTCTTCATCTGTGAAATACACATGAAAATAGTATTTATGATTAAGATTGTTGTGAAAATTAAAAAGGATTAAACATGTAAAACAAGTAATACTATTATCTTACATATGATAAGCCCTTATAAATATTGTTATTGCTTTTGTTGTCATTGATGCTGTTACATATTTTTTGGCCACTTGGGGAAAATATTGAAAACATTGGGATAATCCATTTTAAGGGGTATTTACAATATAGATAAATTACATCATATTAAGACAGTATGCCTGTATTTCTAGTTTATATGGAAATTTCAAAATCATTAGGCCTTTGATTTCATCAAATACTTTGTTTTTCTTTCTTTGGTGATATTTATCTGGTTTTCCTCATTTGGCTTTTTAATTTGATGCATTATATTAGTAGACTTCCTCATGTTGAAAAATCCTTGGGATCCCCATTTCCTGGGATTGTCATGGTATCTTTTGGTTTTAATATACCAATAAATTTGTTTTATCATTATTTTAATTAGGATTCATATCCACATTATCAATGAGATTTATATCTAGTTTTTTTTTTTTCTTTGAGCCTGTTTGTCAGACTTTAGTATCAGGGTTATGTTCTCTTGAAAAATTATATGAAAATCTGTTCATATTTTTCTGTGCTTTGAAACACTTTATATAAATTGCAAAATGTTGTTTCTGTATCATTTAACATAACTGGAATATATTTCAAGAGAGCAGTTATAGTTTTAAAAAGTAAATTAGATTATATCCCTTCTCAGTTTAAAACTTACTGCTCTTGGAATCACTCTGCAAACTCTTGCTGTGAACCTGCATGAGGTGGCTGCTCCTGATCACAGGAGCATCACAACTCGCCATGCTTTCCCAAGCTCACTCTGAAAGCAGCCAGTGAGGCTCTAGCTTAGTTTTTCCAATGTGCCCTGCTTCTTCCCACCACATGGGTTTTGTGCTTGTCATGACCTTCACCCTTAGTGCATTCTGCCCCTCTCCCAATTCTTCTTCACATTCTCATCTTTGAGGTGTTTCACCTTCAATAAAGCATCCTACAAAAGTTAGCCTTTGAATATAGGTCATCCACGTTTTCTCTATCATAACATCCTATTTATAATGACTTCTTTTGTTTGTTTATATACTTATTTATTCATGCGCTCAATCATTTCCTTATTAATTGCTCATCTTTCACCATTGGAATTTAAGATCTATGTTTTTTCTCACCCTAGATTTCTTCTTATACAACTTTTTACCATTTGCATTCAAATTTTACAGTATATTTATATCCTTTTGGGTACTTCATGTTTTATTCAGTGTAGTTAGAAATGGCAGTACTGTTAACTTTAGAATAGCCTTTGCTTAACTTATCCATTTGGCTTCATTGCTAGGTGGGTTAGAATAATATGTAGTCAAGTACTGTTTTTTTTAAATATTTTTTGTTGCTTAAGATATTACAGTTTTCCCAATTTTCCCCCTTTATCCCCTCTCCATCATGCCCCCTCCCAAGCCTGCCAGCATTCCCCCACTTAGTTCATGTCTATGGGTTGTACATATAAGTTCTTTGAGTCCTCTGTTTCCTATACCATTTTTATCTCTTCCCATTTATTTTATGACTACTAATTATGCTTCTTCTTCCCTGTACCTTTCCCCCTATTCCTACCTTCCCCCTCCCCACTGAACTCCCCCCTTGTGATGTCCATTTCTCTGGTTCTGTTCCTGTTCTGGTTGTTTGCTTAGTTTTTGTTTTCATTATTTTTCTTTTCTTTTAGGTTCATTTGTTGATAGTTGTGTTTGTTGTAATTTTATTTTTCATATTTTTTACCTTTTTTTCTTAGATAAGTCCCTTTAACCTTTCATATAATAATGGCTTGGTGATGATGAACTCCTTTAACTTGAACTTATCTGGGAAGCACTTTATCTGCCCTTTCATTCCAAATGAAAACTTTGCTGGATAGAGCAATCTTGGATGTAGGCCCTTCCCTTTCATGACTTCAAATACTTCCTTCCAGCCCCTTCTTGCCTGTAAAGTTTCTTTTGAGAAATCAACTGATAGCCTTATGGGAACTCCTTTGTAGGTAACTTTCTCCTTTTCTCTTGCTGCTTTTAGGATTTTCTCTTTGTCTTTAATCATGGCTAACTTAATGATGATGTGTCTTGGTGTGTTCCTCTTTGGGTTCAACTTCTTTGGGACTCTCTGGGCTTCATGGACTTCCTGGAAGTCTATTTCCCTTGCCAGATTGGGGAAGTTTTCCTTCATTATTTGATCAAATAAGTTTTCAATTTCTTGCTCTTGTTCTTCTCCTTCAGGCACTCCTATAATTTGGATATTGGAGCATTTCAGGTTGTCCAGAGAATCCTCAGCCTCTCTTCATTTTTTTGGATTCTTGTTTCTTTGTTCTGATCCAGTTGGATGTTTATTTCTTCCTTTTGTTCCAAATCATTGCTTTGAGTCCTGGTTTCCTTCCTGTCACTGTTGGTTCCCTGAATATTTTGCTTTATTTCATTTTGGGTATCTTTCATTTGTTGTTTCATTTTTCCATCAAGCTCAATCAGATATGTGAGCATTTTGATTACCAGGGCTTTAAATTCTCCATCAGGTAGGTTGGCTGTGTCCTCATTGCTTAGTTCTGATGTTTTGCTCTGTTCTTTCATTTGGGCCATATTTCTTTGTCTTGGTGCACCTGCTAAATGGTAAGGGGCGGGCCTTAGGCATTCACCTGGGCGAGGCAACCCTCTTTGCTGCCTGTGGGGGAGGGGCCAGAGAGGGAACAATGCAGCTGTCTGCTCATCTCTAGCACACTTTCCAACAGACTCTTGTGTTAGACTGGAAGAATCTCCCACTGTGGCAACCCCATCCTAGCCCACAGTGAGCTCTGAGTCTCGGTTTCCTCCTTAAGTCAGCCCCTCCCATGCAGTTCTGCTGAGCTTGGCAGTCAGCCCGGACCCACAGCCGCCTTGCCGTGGTTTTTCTGAGTTGACACACGCAGTCCACCTTACCAGTCTGGTTGTTCTGGTTTACTTTTTCTTAATTCCTTGGTTGTCAGAGTTCCATGCAGTTTGATTTTTCTGGCATTTTTGGTTGTTTATTGATTTTAGATTGGTTGTTATCCTCATTTTGGTTGTTCAAGGAAGCGAAGGGTTTCTACCTATACCTCCATCTTGGCCAGAACTTCTGTAGGCAAGTAATTATTTTTTTAAGAATGACTTTTGTTTTGTGCAATTTCAGGCTCATTCATATTTGATATGAATAAATGACAACTTGTTTAGGTATATAGTCCTTAGGGCAAAATGTTTCTTCCTCAGAACTTTGTATATATTGCAAAATATTAACATGTACTTACTTTTGAATACATTATGGAAAATGTGTAAAGTCTGAAGTGTCTGATTTTTATTTCTATGTGAAAAATCTTGCCCCTCCTTATGCATGTCTCAAAATCTATAGGATATTTTAATTATTGTTAAAAATTCAAATAAAATATGTGTAAGAATGTGTAGTAGTAGGTATTTTTATTTAAAAAAAAACATTTTTACTAGTATTCAGGAAACCTTAAGATCATTGTACTCTGGAAATTGCTTCAGTTCAGAAAAGCTTCCAATTATTATAGATTTTATTATATTTGCTCCATTTATTCTAGTCTTTTGCCTAGGAGCACCAATTATCTGTGGCTGAATCTCTTTTCTCATTGTTTTTGCCTGCCTTTTCCTTACTGCTATTGTTTCTCAATTTGTCATCCATTTCATTGATTTTCTTTAGTGTCAGTTCTGTGGTTTTCTGTGTGTAGGAGTGTGTTTTATTCACAGTCTGTTCTTTTAGTTTCTTTGGAATAATTTTCTTACACAGCTCCATTTTAGCTCATAGAAATGTCTTGGAATAGAATTTTCTTTCATTCATTCTTCTCCATTCTTAGAGACCTTGCCCTGATGAATTCTATTTAGAATGCTAAGAATTTTACTTTTTTCTTCCCTGTCCTAGAGCAAACGTCAGAACCTGGTTCTTCATTGTCTTCAAAATGAAGCATGTAAGTGTCAAATTATAAAGTTGCACTCTTGAAATTTATATAATACTGTTAACAAATGTTATCTCAATAAATTTAATTAAAAATACATTTCCTATGTTCTGCAGTATTCTTTCATAGACCCCATGTTAATCATGTATTCTCCTTGCTTCTGGAACAAGGAGAGCTCTAGTCTGTTGTAATGTTTTGAAGTATGAGAGGGCTTATATAGAATCTTATTCTCAAGTTGGATTGATATTTTTGTTTCCTAGCTTAATTTCTGATGCCAGTAAACATTTATCTAATCCAGGGTTTCTCAACTTTGGCACTATTGACACTTTGGGTCAGAGAATACTTTTACAGTGGGGAGCTATTGTGTACATTACAGAATGTTTAGCAGCAACCCTGGTCTATACCCACTGGATGCCAATGTGACCACCAAAAGTGATGTCCTTACCCAGTATGACCACCAAAGATGTCTGCAGGCATTGATTAATGTCATCTGGGGACCAAATTGCCCCTCCGCTGAGAACCACTTATCTAAGCAAACTATGTTAGATTGATGTGGAATCACCAATTAGTTTTGGTTTTCTCTTCATGATCATTTTTCTGACACCGAGCTAAAGAAGAAAATGGAAAACTCAGCTCCAGCATCTGCTAGTGGCAGTTACTTTTCTATCTCTTTCTCTGACTGTAGCATTTTACCATCTGTGACCCTTCAGAGCTACCAAATAAGATTGTGCAGGTTATGCTTCACACAGGAAAACATGGATTAGGAGTGATGTAATCCAGCATATACTTCATTCTCTAAGGTGTGTGTGTTTGAGGTTGGATCCACTAAGAGGGAGCATCTTTTTCTAATTCAAACAAAGCTACTAAACTTGGGTCTATTATTTGCATAATTCAGTCTATAACTGCCAGTTCCTATAGCACTTCACACTGTCTGTTACACTGTTCTCTTGAGTTATAGGCCCTGAATGAATAAGAAAGGTAAGAACTGATAGTAGGGTACAATACTACCTTGGTCACCTACCCAAATCCCCGCATTGTGTTGTTTGGGCTGCCTGTTTTTCTGAATGGTATATACTGCAGGGCCAGAAAATATGGGCAGGGTGACGTGTATCCCCAGGTCTATCAGGACAACAGGTGTTCTTTATTTTACTTGCAGAGCATATGCCAATATACAATTGTGATTGCCAACACCATTCTGTAAGTCCTGTAATTAGACAAAAACAGTTCCAGGTTCTGACAATTACATGCTTCTCAGTCTTTAAAAAGATCGGCATTATAATGGATTTTTGGGGGGTGTTTTTTCCTGCCTTCATAGGTATTATTGTTGGAAACTGGGTGAATGTAAAACAGGAAACTGCTAGCCAGCTTCATTTTAAACCTGAAGTTCTGAATCAACTTTTCAACTTGGAACATAGTCAAACTTTCAAACATAGGCTTTTGTAGTATTTATTCTACATGATACTTTCCTTTGAGGAATTTTTAATCTCATGGAGCAAGGTAAGTATACAGGAGAAAGGAAAGAGATAAAGTAAGATAAATGTCATAAAAGAATTACAGGTAGAATACTCAGGCAGTGTAAAGAAGAAGAAATTACTTCCATCTAGATCATGAAATGTTTCCTAGAAGAGAAGACATCTGACCTGGTTTTAGATCAGGTGAGTAGAAGATGAGTAATGGCACCTCAACAGGAAAATAAGCATTACAAGCAGGGCTAACAGTATGGGAAAAAGCACAGTGTGTCAGCTCCTGCCTCTCCCAATCCTGCTTAGCTGTAGGTGCTGAATGTCTTCAGCTTACAAGCTTTGACCCACCTATTTTTAAATGAAATGTGACAAGTCAACCAGATGTTCATGATCATATTCATTATCCAGGTGTATATTATTTACGATGGACAACTATGACACTACATGGTGCCTAAGCTACAGCCTTTCCACAATATTATTATATTTGTCAAATCCATGTCAACTGATTTTGTCTTGACTCCCTAATTTGTACATCCACATTCTTCTGGAATTCCTAGACTGATTTAGAGGGTCCAAAACTATCTCTTCATAGTTCCATTTAGTTTGAGGGTAGGTCCTGATGATGCCTTTCTTACTTTACACTAGCTGTGGTCCTTTTCCTACTGGATAAAAATGAAACTAAACCCTGACCAGTGTGGCTCAATTGGAGCATCATTCCATAAACTGAAAGGTCATGGGTTAGATTCCTGGTAAGATCACATGCCTAGGTTGTAGGTTTGGTCCCTGTTCAGGGTGCATATGAGAGGTAACTAATCCATCTTTCTCTCTGGCATAGGTGTATCTCTCCTTCTCTCTCTCCCTCCCTTCCCCTCTCTCTAAAATCAATAAGCAGGTCCTCGGGTGAAAATTTAAAAAAATGGAACTAGGATGATGCTATTCACAATATTCTGAGCACCCTTACAATTTGTGAAGTCCTGCTGCTATGAAAAACCCTTTGGTTAGTTACCCAGCCTATATCAAACCCAGTTTTAGCCATCTTTTTTTTATACACTAGACCAGTTCATTTACTTCTTTATCCCCTTGGAGCTAGTCCATTAGCAGGGGAAATCCTCTTAGCTTCATCATGATGCTCAAGATTGTTAAACTTACTGACAGAAGGTTTCCTGATGGGATATGGTAAAGTCAGAACACCAAAAGATTTTTTTAACCTTTCCCTAAGTGTAGATTTAGGAGGAAAAGTTAATGGTTGTTTTTTTTTTTCTTGAACACTTTGTGCCATTCTCTCATTTAATGATGTTCAGGAAGGAGACACTATAATGGTTTCAATGGAAGGTTTTATCATAAACTATTAAATCAAGTATTATTTACTTATGCACAATATAAACTCCAGATTGAAATTCTGTAAGTATTTTATTATTGAAATTTTATACATGAAAGTAGAGAGAATAGTACAGCAAACCCTGTGTACCCAGCAGTCCGCTTTAACAACTGTCCATTCATGATTGATCTTATTGCATCTACATCCTAGCCACAGACTAAGGGTTATTTTAAAGCAAATCTGACATAATATAGGGATGGGCAAAAGTAGGTTTACAGTTATAATACAAATAAATAATACAATAATTCATAAAGAATAATAAAAGAATAAACTCTGTTTTGCATTCTCACAACTGTAAACTTACTTTTGCCCACCCCTGTATCATTTGACTTGAAAATATTTTGAGATGTATCTGTAACAGTTAAGGGCCATTTAAAAATTATTTCTAAAAATGAGAATAATCCTTTAATATTTTCAAATTTTTATTCCTCAATAGTTTCCTTATTGCTTGTTTGTGTAAGAACCCAAATAAGGACCATAGAGTGCAATCAATAGGTATATGTCTTTAGTCTCTTTCAATTTCTGGTTCTCAGAAGATGTTTTCTTTTTTTAAAATATATTTTATTGATTATGCTATTACAGTTGTCCCATTTCTCCCCCATCATTCCCCTCCAACCTGCACACCCACTCCCACCCACATTCCCCCCTTTAGTTCATGTCCATGTGTCGTAAGTTCTTTAGCTTCTACTTTTCTCACACTATTCTTGCCCTTCCCCTGTCTATTTTCTACCCACCATCTATGCTACTTATTCTCTGTACCTTTTCCCCCTCTCTCCTCCTCCCACTCCCCTGTTGCTAACCCTTCCTGTGATCTCCATTTCTGTGTTTCTGCTCTTGTTCTAGCTGTTTGCTTACTTTGCTTTTGTTTTAGGTGTGGTTGTTAATATCTGTGAGTTTGCTGTCTTTTTACTGTCCTATTTGTTATCTTCATTTTCTTAGATAAGTCCCTTTAACATTTCATATAATAAGGGCTTGGTGATGATGAACTCCTTGAACTTGACCTTATCTGAGAAGCACTTTATCTGCCCTTCCATTCTAAATGATAGCTTTGCTGGATAGAGTAATCATGGATGTAGGCCCTTCCCTTTCATGACTTCAAATACTTCCTTCCAGCCCCTTCTTGCCTACAAGGTTTGTTTTGAGAAATCAGCTGATAGTCTTATGGGAACTCTTTTGTAGGTAACTTTCTCCTTTTGTCTTGCTGCTTTTAAGATTTTCTCTTTGTCTTTAATCATGGGTAACTTAATGATGATGTGTCTTGGTGTGTTCCTCTTTGGGTCCAACTTCTTTGGGACTCTCTGGGCTTCATGGCCTTCCTGGCAGTCTATTCCCCTTGCCAGATTGGGGAAGTTTTCCTTCATTATTTGTTTAAATAAGTTTTCAATTTCTTGCTGTTGTTCTTTTTCTTCTGGCACACCCATAATTTGGATATTGGAACATTTGAGGTTGTCCCAGAGGCTTGTAAGACTTCACTTTTTTTGATTCTTGTTTCTTTGTTCTGATCCAGTTGGATGTTTATTTCTTCCTTTTGTTCCAAATTGTTGCTTTGCGTCCTGGTTTCCTTCTTGTTACTGTTGGTTCCCTGAAGATTTTGCTTTATTTCATTTTGGGTATCCTGCATTTGTTGTTTCATTTTTCCACCAAGCTCAATCAGTTCTGTAAGCATTTTGTGATGTAGACTCTGGCCAATGGTGTCCATGGTGTTGTGGATGTGACAAACAAAAGCACACAGACTGCAGAAGTCCTGTGGAGAATCAGGACTACATGGCCACTCTGTGAGTTAGAGAGCACCCTGACCCTTGCCTGGACAGGCTTTTATTGCTTTCTGGGAGTGTTATGTCAAGGAAGGTCCTCATTCCTCATTGTCAGGCAGTAATGATCAAACAATAGATAACATTCAAAGAACTCAAAGGGCTTATTCTGAGTTAGGGTGAGTTAGCTAAAGGGCCATAAAACTTTGGGAAACAAACTCATTCCATGCTTGGACCCTTATCAGAAAATTGAGGACATTCTTAGTATAGCAGGTTTCACAGGATTTTACGCATTCTTTTTAGGCCTGATAGCCCCAGAGAATTGTCTGTTCTAGCCCAGGGCTGCACCACCCTCCCACATTGTTTCTGGCTTAAGTGAGGCAGGGGAAGTAAGACAGCCAAGAGATTAGGAGACTTCTTGCAGACAGAATGAGGACTCAGGCTATGTCAATGCCAAGGGGTGAGGTTCCATCATCCCCCTTTATTGTACCCCCCCAAGTCCTTCTCTGAGGGCCCCTTTGCCACTGTGCCTGTCTTAGGTCATCCCTCCCTTGAGGAATCTTACCCATCATTGGCTAACCAGTCATCTGCCTGGGGCCAAGTAGGGTGAAGTAAAAGAGGGCAGACGCTTGTGGCCCCTTCCAGGAAGATAAGCTTTGCCTCCTTAGTGGCTTATGTTCCCAAGTTCTTTTACTCAGCCTTATCCATGGGGTGGGGGGGGGTTACAGTTTCTGAAAGCAGGAAGGATGGTTCCCAACAATTTTGATTACCAGGGCTTTAAATTCTCCATCAGATAGGTTGGCTATCTCCTCATCACTTAGCTCTCTTTCTGAGGTTTTGCTCTGTTCTTTCATTTTGGTCCTATTTCTTTTTTGGGGGCCCCTCTTAAGTTGTAAGTAGGTGGGGCCTTAGGTATTCACCCGGGTAGGGCAACCCTCTTTGCCGCATTGCAGTGCTGCCTGTGGGGGAGGGGCCAGAGAGGGAACAATGCAGCTTGCCTGCTCATCTCTAGCATACTTTTTAATGAACTCTCATGTGAGACTGGGAGTTTCTCCCAATGCGTCAACAGCTGTAGTCCACAGCCACCTCTGAGTCTCAGTTTCTCCTTAAGTCAGCTCCTCCCACACAGCCTGCCACCTCACCCCAGCTAGCCCCTCCCTCACGGTGTGCCGCCTCACTGCAGTTTCTCTCCATTAGCCACCTTACCGGTCTGGTTGATCTGTTTGACTGTTTCTTTAATTCTATGGTTGTTGGAGTTCCATGCAGTTTGATTTTCTGGCACTTGTTATTGTTTATTGACTTTAGATTGGTTGTTTTTCTCCTTCTGTTTGTGTGAGGAAGTGAAGGGTTTCTACCTATTCCTCCCTCTTGGCCCTGTTGTCACTTTTTGAAGAAATAATTTTTTTGTCTGTGGAAATGGTCAGAGTTTGGTTTTGCTGACTGTATCCCCATGATGTTGTTAACATATTTTCCTGTCCCCTGTGTTACCTATAAATGATAATTATATCTATAGCTTTGATCAGATACCTATTCTTTTCTTCTTGCAAGACTACATCATAGATAGTTCAGTGTTGTTCCCTCAGGTGTGCATGATATCTGGTTGTTATTTTTTGTGACATTGCCAGTATTGATGATTATTGTCCAAAACCATCAGTTCAATAGGGATTACCAAATGGTGATATTCTAATTTGATCATGCTTTCTTCATTTATTAGCTGGAATACTTACACAGAGAGAAACTTCCCCTAATCTACTCTTAAGTTATTATGAAGTACAGGTCATATAGGAAAAGCAATACAAATTATTATTTCTCCTCATTTATCAATTTTCAGAATAATAGATTTTTTTCCCTTGCATCCCTCAAAACTGAGCCATGTTTCTTTTTTAGTATCATTACAAAGTTCTGGATAGTAACATATTTAAAATATTTAAATTTATTGTAGCTCTTATCCCTATTGCTGCTCATGTGACCCCATCTTAAGCCACTTGGAGTTATTCAGATTTTTTCTGAGTCCTTTTGACATGACGCCAGAAGTGTTTGATGTTTTTCTTGCTCGCAACATATATAAGGCTCATTTTGTACATTCCCTGCAGCAGTGCTAAAATCAGCAATTTCTCCAAAGAACTGTGATTCCTGTTAAGTAGGAAGTTGTGTTTCAAAACCATGATTTGGGTATTAGGTATGCTTATTGATACTGGGACAGTCATTTTTTCTAGGCCCTTTCAGTGTTCAGAGCTAGGGAATGTGTATTGTTTTTGTATATTTTTAGGGTATAAGTTCAAACCAATACTTTTTATTCCTATTCTACTTAGACCTACTGATTTTTATATATTCATCTCCTTTAACCACAATGAAAATTGTGTTTCTCAATGACCTCAGTATAATTGCCTATTTGCTTTAACTTCAGAATAACAATGCTAATACCACTAATAATGACATGATTACTGAAAAAAAACCTGTAAGATAATTTTTGTAGTCATTTTATCTGTAGGGCATATCCCAGTAACTCACTACCATGAAATTATAAAATGTAAAATCTTTTTGAATTATTCTTCATTTATAGTTAGGTGGTTAATTTGATACATGGTTGGGTTCATTTGTTTCACATTGTTTTCTATTTTGGGGGATTGCTTTTCTAAATGAATTTTTTTGGAAGATTTTATTAATTTAGTTTTAGAGAAAGAGGAAGGAAAGGAGAAAAAGATGGAGTGAAACATGAATATGAGAGAAAAATATTGATTGGTTGCCCCTCATCATGCCCAAGCGGGGACTGAACCTGTAACTCAGGCATGTTTCCTGATCAGGATTTGACCCTTCATTTTGTTGGATGACACCCAACCAACGGAGCCACACTGATCAGGGCTAAATGGAATTTTATCTTATAATTATATACAATATTTACACATACTTTCAAAGTCAAAGCTACAAAATAAGTTATATTCAAAAACAAGATATATTCTACTAAGCAAATCTGCAAAATGAGAAGCATAGCCTCTATTACTTCATTTCTCCCTATTTCCTATCTTCTCCAATTAGTAACCATTAGTTTGTTACTTAATGATTTATCCTTTCATTTTTTCCTTTTAATAAAGCAAACACCTTTTAGATAGATAAATAATATAATTATATGCATCCTTTTCTTCACCTTGCTACTTTTTATTTAATAATACATCGTGATGATTACTTGATAATAGAATGTACAGATATTTTCCATCATTGTTTAAAACTGCATAGCACTCCATTTTGTAGATGTACGGTAGTCTCATAGTCTATTGAGTCTTCTATTAATGAATGTTTGAGTACTTTTCCAGTCTTTTTTCCAGTCTTTCTGTTACTAATAGTGCTGTAACAAATAGTATTTTGCACACATCTTTTTATATTTTTGCCAATGTATCATTGAGATCAGTTACTACAAGTGGGATTGCTAGGTCAAAAGCTAAATACATACATAATTTTTCCTAGATATTATCAAATTCCCCTGCAGTGAGATCATAGTAATTTGCATTTTTATTTATTTATTTATTTGTAAAGATTTTATTTTTTAGAGAGAGTGGAAGTGAAGGAGAAAGACAGGGAGAGAAACATCAATGTGTAGTTGCCTCTCATGCACCCCTTACTGGAGACCTAGCCCAAAACCCAGGCACATGCCCTGACTGAGAATCAAACCAGCAACCCTCTGGTTCACAGGTAGACACTCAGTCCCTGAGCCACACCAGCCAGGGCTCAGAAGCAATGATATTAATATTCTCTTTTCCCATGGCCTCATCAACAAACAGTATATTGTTAAAATTGAAGATTTTTTTTAACTCAGTGGGTGAATATAGTATCTAAGTAGACTTTTAATTTAAATGTTGAGACTGAAATTGAAAATCCAAATTTATTTCACAACATTTGATATTTGTGCCTATTTGTGCCAGGTGCAGTTCTGTACATAAAGATTCAGCAATGAATGAGACCCAGTTGTTGCTTTCAAGAAATCTAGTCCAGCAGGAAAAATTCAAGAACATCAGCTATATCATTTACAGTATGATGAGTGCTACAATAAAACTGTGCACAGACTATTATAGGAATATAAAAGAAGAAAACAGAGAAAAAAAAACAAATTAGATGAACGATGAGAAATTTTCAGAAACTGTAAGGTTGAGAGATGCAAAAACTTGTGTAAATCTATGAAAGTTAAAGTTAGGAGAGGCATAAACAGAAATATACTAGGAAACTTGAGTTTGAGTGCCCATATTTCTTATGACTATTAATTGTGACTTTTTAAAGTTATATTTTATTGATTATGCTATTATGGTTGTCCCAATTTCCCCCCTTTGCCCTCCTCCACCCAGCACCCCCGCTCCCTCAGGCCATCCCCCCACCATTGTTCATGTCTATGGGTCATGCATATATGTTCTTTGGCTACTCCATTTCCTATCCTGTACTTTACATTCCATGACTATTCTGTATAATTGTGACTTTTGATAAGTATTGTAGGTTCATTCCTTTTTCATAAAGTTTAGTTTCCATGTATGTAAAATGAGGACAAGGACTAGATGATTTCTAAGGCCCCTCTCGTCCTTTCTGCTTTATGAATGTTTTTGCCTCCTTCTCTCTAGGTGTTAGCTTCACTCTCCACTCTCACCAAATGAGAGGCAAATGAAAATAAATCATTAACACAATGTAGTTAATCTATATATATGATTTCAGTTGTCAAGAAAGGAATATAGAGGTGAAAATCAGGTCAAGTGTTAAATGTTTCAGACATGGGACCAATTTAACAAGTGGCCAAAATAATTGGGATATGACAGTGGCTCTATGGATGTGGTTTAGATATAGTCAGTAAAAATTTTAGTCAAATTTGAAAATGTTTTTGTTTGGGAAACTAAATTATTAACACACATTTTTATGGGTCAGTTATTCAAGTTGTAAAATGGAAGGTTGTTAAAGGCAGACCAGCTGTAATAAAAAGTTTCCATAAATGGTAAAATTCTCAAACAAAAAATGACACTTGAAAAGGGTTTCCCATATAGAGCAGGCCACCACACATTTTTTAAGGCAACATACCTCTAAGGACAATGAAGTTTACTGAATGCCCTTTACCTTCAGAGAAAGATATGTGCATCTGTCATTTACTGAAACAATCCTGGTACATCAAACAGAACTTTATTCTAATCATGAAAGCACGTAATTAGTGAGACGATACTTTCATTTTCCAGCTGGGAGTTTTCTATTGTCTGGGTTAATGTATATCTTCTTTGAAATGTGTTCTTTGTGAGGAAAATCCCCCAACAGCCTTTTAGGGACCCTCATTTATACAGATACAAAATAATCTCCTTAAAAGAGATGAGCTACTTTTTTCCCAGGCAATGTTCATCAGCAAATACATAAAGCTCCACTAAAGTTGAGCAGGAAAAGTTTTGCTTGATTCTGCACAGGAGACCAGAGCGAACAGTAGCTTAAAAATTCATAAAGAAATGTGAACTTATAGATAGGTGCACACTGGGGATTCTGTGATAGTAAAATCTGCATACATCATTTATGGGGATGGGGAGAGATGCACAATTCTGCCTAGAAAATTCTCAATAATATTTGTTTTATAATAAGATCCATATTCTTTTTCTAATGGAAAAATAAATGAAGAATGATGGTTATTTCAAGTTTTAGTTATTGCCATTATGTAACTTTGGAGGTGATATATGCTGTTTTTTTTTCAGTAAAAAATTGGTATGAAAATTATTATAGAGCATAATCAACAGCCAAGTCTCCTTTGTGTTGCACAAGTGTCTGATTTCTACATGAAAGTAAATAAACTTAAAATATTCACTTTTATTTTGCACATTGTATTTGAGACAAACAGAAAAAAATGTCATTAAACACAGTCTCTTGGGAAAGTACATTGGCAATTCTGCTTTGTTGTCACTGCTTCTGTCTGACCTGCTTTGCAGAGATGCATCTGTTGACAGCCTTCACCTCCAGGTTCAGTCCTAACATTGTGACTGAAGAGTTGATCAAAACATGAAGAAATTTAAAAGCTTCTGCAGGTGGGTGGGGTGAGGAGAACTTAGTTTTGAGCAGAGCTGGAAATTCTCGTGTCTCGTGATCTGACATCTAGTGGTTTATAATAATTAATGTTCTGCTTCTATGTTTCTTTCACTTCCCTGAGTCTCCATCATTGCCAGGATGATCCAGATCTGAAAACAACTGTCTATGAGACCTTGGGCTACTCACTTAATTTTAAAAAATATTGCATGTAATAATGATTTTTATATAACAGCTTTATTTTTTTATTTTTTTAATTGTTGTTCTTGTACAGTTTTCTGTTTTTTGCTCCCATTCCAGCCCACTGCTCCAGCCCTCCCCACCCCCCTCCCATTTCCACCCCCGCTAGTTTTGTCCATGTGACCTTTATACTTGTTGCTCCAAACTCTTCCCCTTTACCCCTGAAATTCCCTCCCCTCTCCCCTATGGTGACTATCAACCCCTTCTCAATTTCAGTGTCTTTGGTTATATTGTGCTTGTTTGTTTGTTCTGTTGATTAGGTTCCTGTTAAAGGTGAGATCATATGGTATTTGTCCTTCACTGCCTGGCTTAGTTCACTTAGCATAATGCTTTCCAGCTCCATCCATGCTGTCGCGAAGGGTAGGAGTTCCTTCTTTCTTTCTGCTGCATAGAATTCCATTGTGTAAATGTACCAAAGTTTCTTGATCCATTCATTTACTGCTGGGCACCTAGGTTGCTTCTAACACTTGGCTATTGTAAATTGCGCTGCTATGAACATTGGAGCGCATAGATTCTTTTGGATTGGTGTATATAACAGCTTTATTGAGATGTAATTTATATACTGTAAATTTACCTATTTAAAATATATAATTTACTTATTTAAGGTGTACAAATTAATGACTTTTAGTATATTTGCCAAGTTGCAGTCACCAAATTTTAATCTCAGTGCTCTCTTCTTGTCCAGAGGGTTAATACATTCTGTACTTTCTATGTCACAGGTTTCTTGGAAACATAGAATGAGATGATACATGTGAAAGAATATTGGTAAGTTAAAATAACTCTGGAAATATGAGTTGGTATTGTCATTGTTAATGAGATACTAGTTATGACTAAAGCCTTGAAGAGAACCGTGAGTAGATTAAAGGAGACTTGGCAGTGATAATAGTCCTTTATATTTATATAGCAATTTATAGTTTCAATGTGCTTTTATGTATGAGCTCTTGTTGAGATACCAGTGACAAATTTGGATGCCACATAGCCAATCTCTTTCCCCAGGGCAGGAGGAGAGGGCCCATTTACTTTAAGGCTCAGAAAGATTCTTTTGTGTATAGGAAAAATATCTGGCCAATAATGCTTTTTATAGTCCCCAACTTTGTCTGACATAAAATACTTTTTAAAGATGGACTCACCTCTTAGCAGTTTTTGTTATAGCTCCTATTGTAGGAGGCCTTGTAGAGGGGCTTGTAATGTCCTGTCAACAGGACCATCTGAAGGGCTCTTATTCCCAGCCAGCTGGATGATGATACACAGCACTTAGATTTTTTTCATGTTAATCACCACACTCTATGAAATGGATGTTGTTAAAGTTAAACAGGATGCTTATAAAATATTCTATTGAAAATTGCTCCCATTAAGGCATTTTCTACTTTGGACTATGAAGGCTTAACGATCATTTTTATCTAACAGTTAACAAATGGTCAATAAAGGAAAAATGAAATCTAGCAGTGTGTTGTCAGAAACTTCTTAATAAACAACTGTCTTTTTTCTTGTAGTACTTTCTTATTGTTGCTGTAAAAAATGCCCCAAATTTAGTGGCTTAAAACAATAAAAATTTATCTGTAGGTTAGAAATCTAACATGGGTCTCAAGGGACTAAAAATCAAGGTGTTATCATGGCTATGTTTCTTCCCAAGGTTCTAGAAGGCTTCTATACATCATCTACATTTCTTGGCTAATGGCCTTCTTCCTTACATCTTCAAATCCAGCAATGTTGAATCTTTCTTTCTAAACACAACTGAGAAAGATTCTCTGCTTTTAAGGACTCATGTAATTAGATTGGCTCCACTGGGATAGTCCAGGATAAATCTCTCAGCCTGAAGCTCTGTATCCTTAATCACATCTGCAAAGTCCCTTTTGCTATGTAAGGTAAGAGTTTATATTCACAGGTTTTGGGGATTAGGGCATGGACATCTTTGGGGGACCTTTATTCAGCCTACCAGAGCTCTGCAGAATATATGCTTCACAATATGTTTCCTTCAAAAGTAAAATATCTGCAGTCTTTTGGTTGGTTATCTGTAGGTTACAAGTAAGGATACTGTCTAGCGTAGTTTCATACTTCATTATCATTAATACCAGCTAGTAACTCACTGGAGAGCAGGGTGGAAAATGTTTGTAGAGAATGGATGTATTCATTCATTCATTCATTCATTCATTCATTCAACAAATATTTCGTGAACATCTACTCTGTGCCAGGTACTATGCTTTACATTATGCATATTTTAAGTATATTTTATTGATTATGCTATTACAGTTTTCCCAACTTTCCCCCTTTATCCCCTCTCTACCCTGCACCCCCAGCCCTCCAGCATCCCCCCTTAGTTCATGTCCATGGGTTGTACAAACAAGTTTTTTTGAGTTCTTTTTTCCTGCACCATTCTTAACCTCTCCCTATCTATTTAATGCTTACCAATTATGCTTCTTCTTCCCTATACCTTTTCCCAACTATTCCTCCCCCCACCACACTGAAATCCCTCCATGTGATGTCCATTTCTCTGATTCTGTTCCTGTTCCAGTTATTTGCTTACTTTCTGTTTTCATTGTTTTTCTGTTCATGTAGGTTCATTTGTTGATAGTTTGTTGTCATTTTACTGTTCATACTTTTGATCTTCTTTTTCTTAGATAAGTCCCTTTAACATTTCATATAACAGTGATGATGAACTCCTTTAACTTGACCTTATCTGGGAAGAACTTTATCTGTCCTTCCATTCTAAATGATAGCTTTGCTGGATAGAGTGATCATGGATGTAGGTTCTTGCCTTTCATGACTTCAAATACTTCCTTCCAGCCCCTTCTTGTCTACAAGGTTTGTTTTGAGAAATCAGCTGATAGTCTTATGGGAACTCTTTTGTAGGTAACTTTCTCCTTTTGTCTTGCTGCTTTTAAGATTTTCTCTTTGTCTTTAATCATGGGTAACTTAATGATGATGTGTCTTGGTGTGTTCCTCTTTGGGTCCAACTTCTTTGGGACTCTGGGCTTCATGGACTTCCTGGCAGTCTATTCCCCTTGCCAGATTGAGGAAGTTTTCCTTCATTATTTGTTCAAATAAGTTTTCAATTTGTTGCTCTTGTTCTTCTCCTCCTGACACTCCTATAATTTGGATATTGGAGCATTTCAGGTTGTCCCAGAGATTCCTAAGCCTCTCCTCATTTTTTTGAATTCTTGTTTCTTTATTCTATTCTGGTTGGATGTTTATTTCTTCCTTTTGTTCTAAATCGTTGCTTTGAGTCCTGGTTTCCTTCCTGTCACTGTTGGTTCCCTGAATATTTTGCTTTATTTCATTTTGGGTATCTTTCATTTGTTGTTTCATTTTTCCACCAAGTTCAATCAGTTTTGTGAGCATTTTGATTACTAGGGCTTTAAATTCTCTATCAGATAGGTTGGCTATCTCCTCTTAGAGCTAAGCTAAGATAGCTTAGCTCTCTTTCTGATGTTTTGCTGTGTTCTTTCATTTGGGCCATATTTCTTTGTCTCGGCACACCTGCTAAATTGTCAGGGGGCAGGGCCTTAGGTATTTGCCAGGGCTGGGCAGCCCTCCTTGCTGCCTGTGTGGGATGGGCCAGAGAGGGAACAATGCAGCTCCCCTGCTTATCTCTAGTCCACTTTCTAAGGAACTCTCATGTAAGACTGAGAGTTTCTCCCCCCCCCAGCAACCACTATAGTACACAATCAGCTCTGAGTCTCAGTTTCTCCTTCAGCCAGCCCTGCCCACACTATGGGTTCTTCCTGGTCTGGTTGTTCTGGTTGACTTTTTCTTTAATTTCTTGGTTGTTGGAGTTCTATGCAGTTTGAGTTTATGGCACTTCTGGTTGTTTATTGATTTTTAGATTGGTTGTTATCCTCCTTTTGGTTGTGTGAGGAAGCGAAGGGTTTTTTATCTACACCTCCATCTTAGCCAGAACTGTACATTATGCATATTAAGATGAATATGATACAGGATCTACCCTTAGTCTAGTATAGAAGATGGACTCTATGATAGAGTTATATAGTTGGTGCAATTACACATAAGACTATAGTCACCTAACTCCTTTTAATGTTAACTGTTGGTAGTAGGAAAAAGGAGGCCATCAGAGTAGTAAGGGTTTTGGGGAGCAGTCTTTTTTTTGGTGCAAAAGGGAACAAAGTTTTTCCAACAGGACTTAATCTGGAAGATGTTATTTTCCCTCCCTACAGTCAGGGAAGTTATAAAATTCATCTCACTGAAGCTCAGAAAGCTATTTTGCAGAAGCCGTTAGTAGAGACTATTGTTATTCTAAGGTCATGGCACTCCTTGCATTTCAGTACTGGCCACATTAAATGCTAGTAGATAGAAAAGGAAGTAGCTAGAGTATTAGATACACAGTGATTTTCTTTATAACCAAAGGCAAGCTTTTGAATTTTAAAGTCAGAACTTTGAGTAAGACCAGACCCAAAGATTAGTATTAGCTATAAGGGGGGACCCAAAAGAATCCCATAATGTATTTATAAAAAATTGTATATTTATTGTTACATGTTTAAACTTCAGTAACCTTCAAAGTACTCTCCATTTGATGCAATATACTTATTGAGACATTTTTTTCTCTGCTCAGAACAGTTTTTGAGCTTGTCAATTTTAATGCCTTTAAATGTTTTGGCCATTTTTTTGTTTCACCTCTTGCACATCAGCAAAATATTTCCCTTTGAGGACATTTTTCATTTGGGGAGACAAAAAAAAATTGCTCAGGGAGAGATTGAGTGAATAGGGAGGATGGGGCCTGAGGTCATGCTGTTTTTAGTAAAAAACTGTTGAACACTCAGTGTGGCAGGGGCATGTATGCTTGTAAATCACCCATCATGAAATGAGCAAACACACTGAAAGATTCTCCAAAATAAATTCACTGAAGCTGAACACAGCCTCTCACAACAATGCCAGCTGGCACACTGATACAAATGGGTTCCTAGAACACTCACTTAGCAGGGGAAGCCTGTATTACAAGGGGCCTGCCCTACAGAAGATAATTCTGGTTTTGGGGTGTCCACCTACTATAATACTAAATTATATATGTATATAGGTTGATATGAGAAGTGGCATGTATTATGTGAACTTATAGGATCTAGAGTAGCACAGGATATGAACATAGAAATCCAAATAAGGTAATGGAAGAAGATAATCCTGATAACTAGGACACACTATCCTTGCCACTTCAGACCTAGTGTTTTCAATAATACTCTATAGTGAAGTGTTGGCAGCTCACAATGGATATTGCAAACTGACCAACATTAGCCCAATTGGTGATTTAGAAATTGGGAAATTTTAGATACAGAATCTGGATCTAAGATGGCAGAGGAGTAAGTAGAAGCTACACTAATATCCTCCCAGGACCAATCTAGAATTATAATCAAATTGTAGAGAAATCATCCAGAATAACCAACAGAACAATAACTGGAGAGAAGTCTTATAACCATGAATAGACAGAAGAAACTGCTTCACCACAGCATGACCAGTATGGAAGAGAGTCAGGAGGGCTGGTTGGGTTCCCAAGGATGGCAGTTAAAGTGCCAGAGGGAAATTCAGTGGCCCAGGGGTGTTCCCTCTAAGAAGCGTAGGGTCTAAAATCCATCCTGGGCTCCTGAGCCTACAGCACCACAGCCAGAAAGGAACCCCGATAACATCTAGCTGTGAAAAGTGGCAGGGTTTCTGTCTGCTAGAGAGAGATGTCTGGAGTCACAGAGAGCCATTTAAAGGGATAATGCACATAATTTCATTTGCAGCTACTTACCCTGGGCTCTAACAAAGATGAGGAAGAGTGGGCTACAGACACTTGAGGAGTCTGGGGATGGAGGCTTTGGGGAGAAAACTGAGGGAGCAGCAACCAGGATACCTGTGCTGAGTCATCCCCCATACTGCAGGAGTCATCTTTCTCAGACAGAGCAGTCCTCTCCAAGTGGCATCAGCCTGAGGGGAAGGAATAGCCCCACCTGCCCACAGGAATGACTCTGCCCCACCCTGTGGTGCTTAAGCCTGATTGCTAACTACAGAGTGACTAGATTAACAATGGAAGGAGCCAGCCAAAAACTGTGGATGGCTGGTAGTCTCAAACAGACTGCCTAGGGCCAGAGGGAGGCACCCTGACATCAACAGAGGCAGATCCAGAACAAGAAACAGTGAGATGAATTCCACTGCAGTCTTCTTCATGATTTGCACTATTTTTTCTCCTGCATAGCTATTTAATATTCAATTCTTGTCCTTCAAGTTTGTGCATATTAAGTCACTAGTTTTTATATTATAGTTTATTTCAAATATATTTTGCTCTTCCCTTCTCTTACCCCATTTTACCTTCTTCTTTCCTCTTCTTATTTTCATTTAAAATTTTATTTTCTCTCTTGCTATGGCAGATTTCAGTTCTGCTCTCTTAGTATTTCTCCCTCTCCAGCCTCTGAAAACCATTTTTCTTGTCATTGGTCATCTCACATTCTTTTTCCTGCTCTTAAAATACCCTTGCTCTCTTTCCACCTTTAGCAATCTTTGCTCATTTGTTGTAAATAGGGTCGCTGTTGCTGCACTTCTCCAATTTCATTTCTAGATCCTCACTAATTTTGCATTTCAAATCCTAAAATTTATCACTCTCCTCTCCTACTCTGTTTTACCTTCATCCTGCCCTTTCTTTTTCTTTGGTTTTAAATTTTAATTTTTTCCTGTCTTAGACTGGTTTTCATTCCTCACTCTTACTATTCCTTCTCTCTATGTCATCTCAAAATCACTTCTCTTTCCTCTAGACATCTCTTAAGATTTTCTTTCTTTTTCTCCCCCTCTTATTCACCTCCTGCCAATATTAGTCTTTGCTCATTGTTGTTGATAGTGCTTTGGTGGATATTTTTCTCTAATCTGGTTCCTATTAATTTTTCTTCTCTCTCATTACTTTTTGAAAAACTTTTTAAAGTTTCTGTTTAAACCTAATACTACATGCTTCCCTTCTCTTACTCCATTCTGCCTTCTTCCTTCCCTTTTTCATGCTAGTGTAGTTCAGAAAAATGTAAAATTTTCTTTCTTTTTTTGCCTGGTCCCTATTCCCTACTCTTATTACTGCTCCTCCTTCTACCCTCTCAAAATCATTTCTCTTTCAGTTAGTCATCTCATATTCATTTTTTCTTATAATAATCTTAATCTCTTTACACCTTTATTTATACTGGCTCATTTGCTGTTGATCATATGGATGTGAGGGGGTTGATTTTTTGGGTGTCAGTTTGTTCCCTGGGCTGTTTGGTTTTCTTCTGGCAACACCTATACAACACATGGAAGACATGGTGGGTGGAGTGACTTTCAGTCAGCCAGCCAGAGTGAAGGACCCATCAAAGAATGACCCAACAACAACCAAAACACAATTACAACCAGAGAGCCTATATAAATGGCATGAAGGTCATCTTAAGAGCATCAATTTCAGGAGATCAAGGAGACTGCTCCACTAATCCCACAACTTTCCTACCATAGAAGTTCACACCGTGAAGACAGGGAGTCAAAGCAGATCAATCTAAGAAGCAAAAACAAACAAGAAGAGTAACCTTAAATGGGGAAACAAAGAAAAAATCCCCAATTGAAAGGAAAGAAGGAATCCCCAAAAAGAGCGGTAAGTTAAATTGAGGCAAGCAAACTATCAGATATTGAGTTCAAAATACTGGTTATAAGGATGTCCAAAGATGGCAGTGAGAACTACAAAGAACTCTAGGGAAGCTATAAGGGACTTACTGTGAACTACACTAGCATGAAAAAGGACATCGAAACTATCAATAAGAGCCAGGAGGAAATGAAGAATACAATACCTGAAATGAAGAACATAGTAGGAGGAAATAAGAGCAGCCTAAATGAAGCAAAGGATTTAATCAGCAAGCTGGAGGATGAGGTAGAAAAAAATGACAAGACAGAGCAACAACAACAAAAAAGACTCAAAAGGACTGAAGGGGATTTAAGGGAGCTGCAGGACAACATGAAAGATAATAATATCAACATCTTAGGGATACTAGAAGGAGAAAGAAGAGGAGAAAAGGATAGAAAACCTGTTTGAAAAAGTTATGACAGAAAACTTCCCTAACTTGATGAGAGAAAAAGTCACACAAGTCCAGGAAGCATAGAGGGTCCCAATAAGATGAACTCAGAGAGACCCACTCCAAGACTGTATCATAATTAAAATGGCTAAATTTAAAGACAAAGAGACACTCTTAAAGGCAGTAAGGGAGAAACAGCTAGTAACATACAAGGGAGCTCCGATAAGTCTATCAGCTCATATCTGAACAGAAACACTGTAATCCAGAAGAGAATGACAAGAAATATTCCAAGTAATGAAAAGCAAAGGCCTGTAACCAAGACTACTCTACCCAGCAAGGCTCTCATTTACAATGCAAGGCAAAATAAGGAGTTTCTCAGACAAAAAAAAAAAAAGGTTAAAAGAATACATCATCACAAAACCAAGACTGCAAGAGATGCCAAAAGTACTACTTTAAGAAAATGAAAAAAAGAGAGGGGGGAACACAGATACAAAGAAAAAATGGCAATGAATAAGTACTTATCAATAATAACCTTAAATATAAATGGATTAAATGGTCCAATAAAAAATATAGAGTAGTTGAATGGATAAGAAAACACAACCCACAAATATGCTGTCTGAAAGACACCAACTTCAGAACCAAAGACCTACACAGACTGAAAGTAAAAGGATGGAAAAATATTCCAAGCAAATAGGCATGAAAAAAAGCTGGGGTAATAATATTCATATCAGACAAAAATAGACTTCAAAACAAAGGCCATTGATAAAGACCCTGAAGGACATAGTGTTTGAAGTTCTAGCCACAGTGATGAGACAAGAAAAATAAATAAAAGTAATCAAAATTAGAAAGAAGAAAGTAAAATTGTCATTATTTGCAGATGACATGATAGTGTACATAGAAAACCCTATAGACTCCACCAATAAACTACTTGGCCTAATAATGAATTTCACAAAACAGTGGGATAAAAATTCAATATTCAGAAATCAAAGGCATTTTTGCACACTGACAATGAAATATCAGAAACAGAAATTAGAAAAAAATCCCATTTACTGTAGCAACAGTAAAATAAAGTACCTAGGAAAAAACTTAACCAAGGAAGTAAAAGAGCTATTCTTAGAAAAGTACAGAACACTGAAGAAAGAAATTAAGGAAGTACAAATAAATGAAAGCATATACTGTGTTCGTGGATTTGAAAAATTAACACCATTAAAATGTCCATACTACCTAAAGCTATCTATAGATTTGATGCAATCCCTATTAAACTACCAATGACATACTTCATAGATTTAGAAGAAACATTTCAAAAATTTATATGGAACCCAAAATGACCCTATAGAACCTCAGCAACCTTGAGAAAGAAGAACAAAATAAGAGGGATCACAATACCTGATATCAAACTGTATTACAAAGCCAGTGTAATCAAAACAGTCTGGTGTGGTATAAGAACAGACACATAGACCATGGAATAAAATAGAGAGCCCAGAAATAAACCCAAGTCTCTATGGTCAATTAATATTCCACAAAGGGAGAAGAAGCATAAGACGAAGTAAAAATAGCCTCTTCAACAAATGGTGTTGGGAGATGTGGACAGCTATATGCAAAAAAATGAAACATGACCACCAACTTATACCATACACCAGAATAACCTCAAAATAGATAAAAGATTTAAACATAAGACATGACACCATAAAAGTCCTAGAGGTAGATATAGGCAGGAAATTTTCAGATATCTGACGCAGCAATATTTTCATCAATATAGCCTTTAAGGAAAGAGAAATAAAGGAAAGACTAAAGAAATGGGACTACTTCACATTAAAAATCTTCTGCATTGCTAAAGTAAACATAACCAAAATGAAAAGGGAATTAACCATACAGCAAAACGTATTTGCCAATGATACCTCAGTCAAAGGTTTCATCTCCAAAATATATAAAGAACTCATGTGACTCAAGCACAGGAAGACAAACAATCCAATTAAAAAATGGTCAAAGGACCTGAACAGATACTTTTTCAAGGAGAATTTACAGACATATGAAAGGATACTCAGCATCACTAGCCATCAGACAGATGCAAGTTAAAATCACAAGAGATACCACCTCAAACTGCTCAGAATGGCCCTCATAAATAAATCAACAAACAACAAGTGCTGGTAAGGATGTGAAGAAAAGAGAACCCCAGTTGCAGTGTTGGTGGAAATGCAAACTAGTGCAGCCACTGTGGAAAACATGGAATTTCTTCAAAAAACTAAAAATGGAACTGCCATTTGACCCAGCAGTTCTACTGCTGCAATTGTACCTTAAGAATCCCGAAACACCAATTTAAAACCCTATACGAAAGAAAGAAAGAAAGAAAGAAAGAAAGAAAGAAAGAAAGAAAGAAAGAAAGAAAGAAAGAAAGAAAGAAGGAAAGAAGGAAGGAAGGAAGGAAGGAAGGAAGGAAGGAAGGAAGGAAGGAAGGAAGGAAAGAAGGAAGGAAGGAAAGAAAGAAAGAAAGAAAGAAAGAAAGAAAGAAAGAAAGAAAGAAAGAAAGAAAGAAAGAAAGAGAAGGAAAAGAAAGGAGCAGCAGAAAGAAAGAAGGAACTCACACCTTTTGCAACAGCGTGGATGGGCCTGGAGAATATTATGCTAAGTGAAATAGGCCAGGCAGTAAAAGACAAATACTGTATGATTTCACCAATAAGTGGAATCTAATGAACAAAACAAAGAATGATCAAAATAGAACCAGAGGCATGGAAACAAGGAAAAGACTGACAGTGACCATAGGGAGAGGGGAGGGAGGTAACAGGGGAAAGAAGGGGAAGAGTCTAATCAATGAACAGGTATAAATGACCCATGGACATGGACAACAGGGTGGGGATTGAGTGTAGGAGTGATGGCTGGGCAGGCCAGGAAGAACAATTATAAAAAATTGAGAAATTTTAATATAAATCCAAAATTCCAGCTTCTTTTGAAAACTCAGAGATTTGGAACAGCAGTGTTTGCATTCCCACATGGTGATTATTTGTATTAGATGAGTAATAGCCAGTCTTTTCAGAGTGAGCATGTATCGCCTAAGTTTCAGTTTGTACAACTCTGTTTCCTTACAGCTGACCCACTTATTTATGTTAACTGCCTGGGGTTCATAGGCCAACTATGCTTTATAAAGTTTATCAATGTAATATTTATAAACACTTGCATATGCTTATGGAAACTGTTCAACTCCCCATATATAGGCTATTCCACAATGCAGGCTCAGTTGTATCATTATAATATCTTGAGTTTGGCCCTATGCAGATACCATTAAGGAGAGAGAGCTGCAGCAGGTGGACCTAACCTGTATTGGTAAGCACTCTTCTATTGCTCAGATGGGGCAGATTTAGTAGTAACTGGTGGCTATCTCTTACAAAATGTCCTTGTTTCCTATAAAGCCACTATTACTTATCCCCCTCTCCCTCAAGGAAAATAAAAACAGGCAATAGAAAATTAGGGTTTTTTTCCAATCAGGATATTCTTTCAATTTTAAAAGGCCATTGTTATGTTATTTGGAGGGTTGGTTTTATATACAGGCAGAGTGGTAGCTGCTTACCTGATACTATTAATCTAGAAAGGAAGATGTCTTTATTATTGGAATATACCTCCTTCACCTCCCAGGGGCTTGAAATTCATTTAACAACAACAGTGTTCTTATCTGAACTCTTAAATATAAGACTTATCCAGAAGAGAAACAATAGTATGAAAGTGTTTTGAATATCTCTCAGAATAGGAGTATACTTATTTATATTTATAATAGGATATAATTATTGGTAATAGATACAATAACTACTATTCTAAGTTGTAGAATAAGGGAATACAATATTTTTCTGGTATACATACAGATAAAATAGTGGTATACATGTAGTTTTTTTGTTATTCTAGTAAATGGTTTATTAAAGCAAACATGTTTTCTTACATTGCATTTTTCTTCTCTTTTTCAAAGATAAACTAAGAAATTAAAAAAGGCCAGGTTTATCCCATTCAAAAGGTTTCAAAACTGAAGAAACAATGGCATATGATGAGTATCTTTTTAAACACCGAACAAAAGAGTCTTTGGGTCCAGAGTAAAATCTGATTTAACTGGTCAAATAGAAGACAAATGAGATAAGAATTTACTTCGATAGGGTTACCAGCTTTCTGAAATTTATCATCCTTCCTTTTGTCTATCACCATGGAGATCATCTGATTGACTTTTTTCCCCACACTAATCAGTGTTAGTTGCCTAGTCTTGAAAATGCAGCTGAAGTTGGTTATAGTTTTTGTAAGATATGCTGTGGCCAACTGGCCCAATGGAAATCTTTGCCTCTGTTGCAATACCTGAGAACTCTGGATGCAAGTTTTGGAGCTTTTCCTCTTGAGGGCTCATAAATCATGGGAGAGGAAAAGGCATACCACATCTTCAAGCACTATTTCCTTTGGTATTTCCACATCTAGGATTTTTGTCTCTTGACATACCCACAAATGTTTTATTTTGGGGGTATTATTATTCTTGGACTGAGAAACGAGTCTTCTCTACCTTCAGTCATATCCTTAACAGGGTTTCTAATGCAAACTCTACTTTTCAATGGAAAATTCTTACAGAAATGAGTCCTTGAATAAAGAGGGCTAATGAAATCCAGCATTTCCTCCTTGCCTAAAGCTTCCCTGCCTGGTAACTTACACAAGGCTCCTGTTTCCTACTTTCATAGTTTCAGTTGCAAATATCCTAGCTAGGTGTGCTGTAGTCATCCTTGTGTCAAAGCATCAATAATTTTAAAATGATCTGTATGTTATTGAGGGTCTTGTGTTATTTGCCAAATGTATTAATTGCCCAATTAAAATACTTTCCAAAGTATATTCTGTGCAAATGTAGTGGAAGATGTTTACAAGAGTCTGGAGTAGAGTTTATTGACCAATTCATTTAGCAAAATCTGGGTTTATTTTTTTAAGATTTTATTTATTTTTAGACAGAGTGGAAGGGAGAGAGAAACATCAGTGTGTGGTTGCCTCTCACGTGCCCCTGCTGGGGACCTGGCCTGCAACCCAGGCGTGTGCCCTGAATGGTAATTGAACTGGCGACCTTTTGTTTTGCAGGCTGGTACTCAATCCACTGAGCCACACCAACCAGGGCAAAATCTGGGTTTATAAAATAACAGACTACTGCAGAATTTTTCAGGCTTTTAATAATAATCCTATATGAAGAAAAAGGATAAGCAGTGCTTTCCAGATATTTTTGACCATGGAATTCTTTTCTTGAGCAGAATCTTTTATAGTATACCTGAGGAATAAATTTGAAAAATGCGTATTCATGTCAATTACCACGTTTTGGTGTTGTATTTGTTTCCTTCTTGTTAGCCTTTGTTAGTAGATGTCCCTAAGATTCTATTCCATGACAAAAATCCAGTAGGGAAAGCTTTGTCATTTTTTTCCCAAGAATTTATAGACAGAAAAGGCCCAAATATTGTTTTTTCAAGGAGACATGATATGATTTAAAATCAGAAGTATTGGATTTATTTAAATTGTCATATTTCTGAGGGCAGGACATTTGCCATTAACTTCTAAATTGATTAAATTGATTTGTATCTCCATTTAATTTTTTAAAGGTTTTATTTGTTTATTTTTAAGTATATGTTATTGCTTATGCTATTACAGTTCTCCCATGTTTTTCTCCCCTTTATCCCCCTCTACCCTGCACCCTGCCTTCTCTCCAGCATTCCCCGCCCCCCTTAGTTCATGTCCATGGATCGTACATTATACATTCTTCAGTTTCTCCATTTCCTATACTATTCTTAACCTCCCCCTCTCTCTTTTGTACCTACCAATTATGCTTCTTATTCTCTGTACCTTTTACCCTATTCTTCCCCTCCCCCTCCCCACTGATAACCCTACATGTGATCTCCATTTCTCTGATTCTGTTACTGTACTAGTTGTTTGCTTAGTTTTTTTTAGGTTCAATTGTTGATGGTTGTGAGTTTGTTGTCATTTTACTGTTCATAGTTTTGATCTTTGTATCTCCATTTTAAAGTACATATTACTATGTTCATAGATTGAGGACATGAAAAGCATGGAAAGCAGTAACAATTTGCTTTTAAACTACTGATATAAGATTTTACTGAATGATTTGTTGCAATCTACTCTTTTAAAAATACTATGTTATATATTAATTAGTTGTATAGTTATTACTACTGGTTCCAGATCATTTAATCACTTAAGAAAGAAACTTTGTACCCACTAGCAGTCATTCCTCAGTCTCCTCTGTTCCCCAACCCTCTAAAATCACAAGTCTACTTTCTGACTCTATGGACTAGTCTATTCTGGAAATTTCATACAGATTGATTTATATAGTATATGTTCTTTTTGTACCTGCCTTCTTTCTCTTAGCATACTTTCAAATTTCACCTGTGTTGTAACATGTATCACTACTTCATTCCTCTTTATGGATGAAAATATTCCATTGTATGGATATATCACAATTTGTCTATTCATTAACTGATGGATATTTAGGTTGTTTACACTGTTTTGCTTTATGAAAATGCTGCTATGGACACTTGGTAGAAATATGCTTTAATTCTCTTGGGCACATGACTGGAATTGTTGGGTAATATGGTAACTCTATGTCCAACCATTTGAAAAAATGCCAAAGTGTTTTCAAAAGTGGCTACAACATTGTTTTCAAAGAACAATCTTAGTTTTCTTAATTTTCTTTTTTAATTGTTTGTTTTATTTTTCCCACACTAATCTTTATTATTTCTTTCCTTACATTTACATTGTGTTTAATTTGCTTATGCTTTACCGGTGTCTTAAGGTGGAAGATTATAGGTTATTCATTTGAGTTTTTTGTTTGCTTTTCACTATAGGCATCTATAACTGTAAATTTTCTTGTAAGCACTGCTTTAGCTTCATCACATAACTTTGGTGTGATTTGTTTCTTTGTCATTCATTTAAAAAGATTTTGGCCCTGGCTAGTATAGCTCAAAGGATTGAGTGCAAGCCTGCGAAACAAAGGGTCTCCAGTTCAATTCACAGTGAGGTCACATGCCTGGGTTCCAGGCCAGGTCCCCAGTAGGGACTGCACAAGAGGCAACCACATTTTGGTGTTTCTCTCCCTCTCTTTCTCTCTCCCCCTCTCTAAAAATAAATAAATTAAATCTTCAAAACAAATTAACAACTGAAAATGTTTTATAATTTTATTTATCATTTCTTCCTTGAGTCATTGCTTACCCAGGAATATTTTGTTTAATTTCCATATATTTGTGAATTTCCTAAATTCCTTTAGTTGATTTCTAATTTTACTCCGTTGTGGTCAGAGAACATACTTTCTGCAATTTCAGTCCTGTTTAAATATATTGAGGCTTATTCATGGCCTTACATGGTCTATCTATGCAGGAAAATGTTCCATGCATACATGAGAAGAATGTATATTTTTCTGTTGTGTTCTATAGACGTCTGTTTGGTTTTGGTGGTTTGTGGTACTATTTATTTTATTTCCTTGTTTAGCTCCTGTCTAGCTCTGTGAAGATTGAAAATGGGTATTGAAGTTTCTAATTATTATTGTTGAATTGTCTTTCTCATTTTTTAAGTTTCTACTTCATGTGTTTGGGGTACATGGGTATAATTTTTTAAATTAATTTTTATTTTTTAAATTTTAATTGTTGTTCTTGTACAGTTTTCTGTCTTTTACTCCCATACAAGCCCACCACCCCAACCCTCCCCACCTCCCTCCCATATCCAGCCCCCTAGTTTTTCTCCATTTGTCTTTTATACATGTTGCTCTAAACCCTTCCCCTTTTCTCCTGAAATTCCCTCCACTCTCTCCTCTGGTGACTGTCAGCCTATTCTCAAGTTCAGTGTCTTTTTTAATATTATGCTTGTTTGTTTGTTTTGTTGATTAGGTTCTTGTTAAAGGTGAGATCATATAATATTTGTCTTTCACTGCCTGGGTTATTTTGCTTAGCATGGATGCTCTCGCGAAGGGTAGGAGCTCCTTCTTTCTTTCTGGTGCAGAGAATTCCATTGTGTAAATGTACCATAGTTTCTAGATCCATTCATTTACTGATGGGCACCTAGGTTGCTTCCAACACTTGGCTATTGTAAATTGTGCTGCCATGAACATTGGGGTGCACAGATTCTTTTAGATTGGTCTTTCAGGGTTCTTAGGTTATAATCCTAGCAGTGGGATTACTGGGTCAAAAGGTAGATCCATTTTTAGTTTTCTTAGAAAATTCCATCCTTCTTTCCATAGTGGTTGTGCCAGTCTGCAATCTCACCAACAGTGCACTAGGGTCCCCTTTTCTCCACAACCTCTCCAACACTTGTTTGTTGCTTTGTTTATGATGGCCATTCTGACTGGTGTGAGGTGGTATCTCATTGTGGTTTTAATTTGCATCTCTCTGATAGCTAGCGATACTGAGCATCTTTTCATGTGTCTCTGGATCCTCTGTATGTCCTCCTTGGAGAAGTGTCTGTTCAAGTCATTTGCCGATTTTTTAATTGGGTTGCTTGTCTTCTTAGAGTGGAGTCATGTAAGTTCTTTATATATTTTGGAGATTAAACCCTTGTCTGAGGTATCATTGGCAAATATGTTTTCCCATACAGTCGGTTCTCTTTTTATTTTAATACTATTTTCTTTAGCCGTGCAGAAGCTTTTTATTTTGATGAGATCCCATTTGTTTATTCTTTCCTTTATGTCCCTTGCTTTAGGGGATATATCAGTAAATGTGTTACTGCGTGAAATGTCTGAGATTTTCCTGCCTACGTTCTCCTCTAGGACTTCCATGGTGTCATGGCTTATATTTAAATCTTTTATCCACCTTGAATGTATTTTTGTGTATACAAAATACACATTTTACTGTTTACTTCCATTATTTTAATTTATTATCCCAAGGAGCCAGGGAGTACAAAACGTGCTCAGGTAAGCCAGTCATTAAAAACAAACAAAATGTTATATTGACAGTGATACCGTAGATACTACCTTGGTTAAAAAAAATTAGATATATTAGGTGATACCAAATTTCAAACCACCACCAATATCCCCAACAAACACATGTGCCACTTTAGAAGGGAACACAAGTCAAGAAAGGGAGAAGAAAGTAACATTAATGAAGAGTTGCTCTGTAATAGCCAACATTTCCTAGGTCTCCCATTTATTTCTTACAGAAAATGATAGTAGAAGTGTAGGTACAGCTCCTTTTATTTTGCTTTACAGATGTTAATTTTTTCTTTTTCTTTTTTATTTTTTTTACAAATTGAAGGCAACACCTTCTACCAACAAAAAGATTACACCTTCCTTTATTGCCACACTTGCTTTATTGTGGTGTTCTGGAATTGACCCACAATAACTCTGAGACATGACTGTAATGGCAGTCTAGTTTTACAGGTAGGAATCCTGGGCTCAACTTCTCTGTGCTTCTGTAGTTAATTTACTGAGTTTTAAAGTTTAAAACTAGTTTTAAACTTTCTGAGCACAAAGTCTATGCTTTATCTACTACCAGGCACTATCTTGTACAGTATTTGAAAGGTGTTACAGAAATATATTTTCACCTCTCTTTCTATTATTTATTTTTACCATATCACTCATTTACCAAGAGAAACACTGTAAAGTACCTTCATGGTGCTTGGCCCATATCAGATGTCTAACAGATGGTATTTTCATTCCTTCCCCCAATCAATCTTTTTGAAGGCAATTATTTTTGCCCTATATATTTTGGGTGGCTTTCCACATAAATAGCCGTCCTTTTAGTATCCCTATATTTTAAATAAGAACAAGAGTACAATGGCTTCAGCAAACCTTTTAAATGAGTTTCTCATATGCTAATACACATGTACAAATACACACACATAAATACACACACATACACACATATGGGCAAATTATGTGCATGGTGTAGTCAATACATGCATTATTCTAACACTTCCTTTAAAAATATATTGAGATAAAATTTATATATCATACTATTCATTCATTTAAAGTGATGGTATTTTAGTATGTTCACAGACATATACAACCATCACCACAGTCGATTTTATTGATTTTTTAAAAAATGTACAGTTTATATTCATGGAGATGTAAAGTATAGCATAGGAAATATAGTCAATAATATTATAATAAGCACAGTAAATTTTGGAACATTTTTATCCTCCCCCCCAAAAAGTCAGTATCCTTTACCCTTTATCCACTAATCCTGTCATCATCACCATCACTTCCCAACAGGCTTAGGCAACTACTGATCTATTTTCTGTCCCCATAGACTTTCCTCTTCTGGACATTTCATACAAATGTAATCATGTAATATATGCCTTTTATGTCTGGCTTCTTTCACTTAGCATAATGTTTTCTAGGTTTATTCATGTTGTAGCATGAATAAATACTTCGTTCCTTTTTAATAAGTTGTTTTTACTGTTGTTCTATTACAGTTGCCTCAATTTTCCCCCTTTTCCCTCCTCTGCCCATCCCACCTCCCCCACAGTCAATCCCCAACCTGTTGTCTATGTCTGTGGGTCATTCATACATGTTCTTTGTCTAGTCCCTTCCCCTTCTTTCCACCATTATCCTCTTTCCCCTCCCCTCTGGTCACTGTTAGTCTCTTCCATGTTTCTATGCCTCTGGATCTATTTTGTTCATTAGTTTATTTTGTTCATTAGATTCCTCTAATAGGTTAGATTACATTGTCTTTCACAGACTGGCTTATTTCACAGCAGCATGGATGGAACTGGAGAATATTATGCTAAGTGAAACATTTCATTCCTTTTTGTGGCTGAATAATAATATCCCATTATATGGGTATACCATATTTTGCTTATTTAATCATCAGGGGATAAACATTAAACTTTTATTATAATACTGATATAAATATTCATGTACAGCAGGTCCTTGAATAACATCATTTCACTATAACATTGATAAGATACTATGGGAACTTAACTCTTGTTTATATCAATTAGCCTATGGTAAAATTGTTTTCACTATGTGTGTTTTCACAGAAACTATGAACGATGCTAAGTGAGGGCTTACTGTCCAAGTTTTTGTGTGGACATTTGTTTTTCATCTCCCTTGAGTGGAATTTTATTTCTTTGGCATGAAATCACTGGGTCATATGGTAAACAGTATGTTTAACAATGTGAAGAACTGGCAGACTCTTTTTCAAAGCAGCTGCATCATTTTACATTCCCACCAGCAGTGATTGAAGGTTCCAATTTCTCTATATACTTTCAAAACTTGTTTTTGTCTATTTTTTTATTATAGAAATTCTACTAGGTTTGAGATTATATCACTTCCCTGATGACAAATAATGGTGAGCATCTTTTCTGCATAGAAATTTGATGACATTTAACTTTTATTGAGCACCTGCACTATACAAAGTGTAATAGTACTGCGGGGGATATAGATGGAATAGGCACACAAACAGGCCACAAGAAAGTTAAAGTCTAGAAGGATTTTTAAGATAGCCCTGATTTTAATTCTGAATTCAGCCATGTGTAGGATATGTGATCATGGACAGATTACTTAGTCCTTCTGTCCTTCCTGTTCCTCAATTGTGAGATAAATTTAATAATATGTAATCATAGAGAATTTGAAATAATCAAATGAGATAACTCAATCAAATATTTGTTGCATCCCTACTTTGTGCCTTGCACACTATGTGCGTATATATTTATATAAAGGAGGTTTATAAAAGTGCCCATCGCAATGCCTGACTCCTCCATTACTATGGTACTATTGATAACAGTGAAGTGGCAATGATGACCCTGTTGACAGTACACTCGATTAAGGTGTCATTGGATATATTATCCCATGTTTTTGTGATGAGACTTCCTTTTAATTTAGAGAGAGGTATTTTAAGTAGGTATCTAAAAATATGAGTTTAAGTAGAAAGTCTGCTTCAGTGCAATATATATATACTGTATTCCTAAAAACAAATCATTGGATTTCTGCCTGTTCTCAGCTGTGACTGTGTGTGTACACATTCAGCCCCAGCCATATTGGCACTAATTGGCATCCTGGTAGGCAGTTTCAGCCTGGAGATCAAGGGCTGACAAGCAAGGAGCACTGTGCCTTTGGGGAGGGCAGAAATACATTGGCAGGAGGTAAACTGGAGAATACCAGGTAAACTGGAAAATACATTGGCAGGAGGTGAACTATTGTTCACCTGCCATCTCTCTGTCTGCTGTTTGGAGAAATAAGATAGCCATTGCAGATATTAACCTGTTATCTTTAGAAAATCATAACATCATTATGGGAAAAATATTAGAAAACCAACCTAGGTACTAGCTCTCGGTCCTGAGACAGTTTTTCCTGAGGGCTCTTACAAGTACTATGTAGGATATATATGCCTTGCATTTGTTTAAATGTACAGGAATGAGAAAGAAAAAGCAAACTTCCATAATAAGGGGTTTGGTGTGTGAAATACATAGTCCAATGTATTTAGGAACTAAAGCACAGTAGCTAATTGACAGGTAACCTAGAAAACACCTAATGGTGTGATCAGTAATTCTCTGGATAGTATTTTTCAAATAATTTTGGATGGAGAGAAGCATTTTGCAGTGCATATGGGTATATGAATTTTCAAACCAATACCTCGAAAGGCTGATTTATACCTTATTGGCTTAGGAAGGTATCCATAATAGTGAAAGAAGGCTAGGTGAATAACTGTAACTACAAGTAATCTTTACTCTTATGAAAGGTAATAAATGAAAATGCAGTTACACAAGAGACTTATATGTAGTTAACCTAAACATATTTTGTAATGTTTATTGTTCAAAGATAAATGAGGATTGTTACAATTTGTTTTATAATACTATATTTGGTTTTATATATAGATTTCCACAGGATTTCTTCAAGTATCTTTCCCTGTTAATTTTCAGTTTGATTGGATTTGTGAAAAATTGTATTATATGCAAAAGTTTGTAGGATTTTTTAAATACGTGCATTACTAAATTATGTTCAAATTGGACATACATAGTTGCATTGTATTCAAATTGTATGTTGATGTGGTTTGGGGAAAATGTTTTTTCTCATTTTAAAATTAAATTCTCATTGAGTAAAACCTGAATATTGTAAAGAGACAACAGCTGTTTTTTAAGAATGCAAGTTTTCTCAAATTCTTATCAACAGTGAGTTATCATTGAAACATCACCAACCTAGTAAACAAGTCTTCATGTTTTAATATTCTTTCATTCTATTGCTGGTGATTTTGAAATCATTTTTCATTCACCATTCCCATTTGTAATTCTTCTTTTACCAACTACTAGTGCAAAACTCTGCCTATTTCTCTTCCAATGTGTTCAAATTATATTGATTTGTAAGTCCTATTCATATTAAAGATTTTAACCCTTTTGCTACAATACTCACGGCAAATATTTTTAACCATGAATTTCTGACTTTGTATAGTGCTTAGATTGGCCTTCTGAACCTAGAAATTAGATAAATATTAGCTATTTTTATTGCCTAATTTTGTTCCTTTGCCCTTATTTAATGATTGAAATACAATACTGATGACATCAATGTGACATTTTATGTTTTTACGTATATTTTATGTAATTGCCTCAATAAGTTTTTGCAAGAGTTCTGCTAGGCAGGCACCTTTATTATCTTATATTCCTCAGAAGAAAGTCACTAGACAGCGAAGCCCAACCTGTATCCTGACTACATATTTTATACTTTCCCTGATTTCATACTACTTTTATTGATTTGGGGATTAGATAGAGACCTCAGATCATCTGAAAATTCTATTAGTTATATTTATGTATTTCACTAATGACTTAGCTTGATAACACTAAAGAATAAAATCATTTGACATAGAATTGTTTAGGAAAATATTGAAATAGATGGTGGTAAATTTAAAAATATCTCACATGACCTCACCACTCAAAGATGAAAAACACTGATAGCATTCTTATATGAATTTTTCCATTATTTGCTTATTTCTTTCTTTGTGTATTATGTATGCACTTTTTTATCATATTAACATATGGTATTGCATCTTGTTTTATTCACTCTAATATATTATAAAAATATCTCAAAAAGATATTTTCTTTCATAAAAATGTCTCCATGTAATTAAATATTACTAGTTTATGTATTTAATAGCTGCATATTCTAACCAATTCCCAATTATTAAATATTTAGGTTTTTTTCTATTTTTCAACCATTATAAAAATACTTTATTGAATATCTTGTCTTATTATTTGTTATCAAGTGCAGTTTCTGGGTCAAAGGTGTTAGGTCAGGCGTGGTGAGATAAGATGGCCGCCAGGGGCTGAAGCCGGCGAAAAACTGGCTGACATCAGATGAAGATGACTGGAGCGGTGGGAAAAACCATGGCAACTCGTGCCTAAAGAGGACTGACCAATGATATGTCGACTGCATGTATAAAATTCCTTCCCCTCTTAGGCTCGGGCGCGACTTCCTCAGCCCCCAACCTGTGGACCGGAGAACCTCACCCGGGTGAGCAACCCCCAATAAAGCTCTGCATTGCCCCATTTTGTGGCTGATTGGCATTATTTCCTTGGCAGAATACTAATAACCTTACAAAAGGTTATTCACCTTTAGGGTTGTATGATGCAAATTTTCCAAATGGCTTCCAGAAAGTATATGTTTACTTGTCCTTGACTTCTGTGGGGAGGGGAAATTTACTCCTCTGTTCCCTCATAGTTCTTCTGGCTGGTATAATAATCAAATTGATATGAGACAGATTAAGAGGAAAAAGAACCAAATTCATTATGTATAAACATATGGGCATTCCAGAAGAATATCAGACTCGAGGATAAACAGGGCAGTTGAGACTAATTTGACATTCTGTACAAAGGAAAGGGGGGATAGGCATCATGGACTTAAAGGGAAAGTAGGCAATTCACAGGTGGATGACAAAGAGCAAAGACATAGTAAACAAATTCTTGCTGGGTTACCCAGAAACAATGGGATACAAACAAGAGTCTGACAGGCTCTCCAGATTCCTCTCTGTCTGCCACAATTAGTTCATATATGCTAAGGTGGTAGCTCCCTTCCTGGAGTAGGTTTTTCTACCTGAATTTTTTAAGCAAGTAAGGGAAAGGTAAAAGGTTCTTCTTCAGTCTTTTGTTTCTTAAAATTATCAATATCTCAAAAATGTAAAATTTGGGGCAGCAAACTATGTTCCCTGTCAACTGCATGAGACTGTGAACTTCAAATATGTAGACCCAGTAGCTAGCTTAGTATTTGTCACACTATAAATATTAATAAATATTTGTTGAATGGTCAGATGGATAAATAAATAAGGAAAGAGGGAGAATGCATGACCAATTAATATGATGGAGAATACATGCCCCATTAATGTGAGGAAAAATCAAACTTGGGTACTCATCTAGATCAAATTGGACCTTGAGACTACTAGTCTGAGTGTTAGCCCCCCAGACTACTTCTGTGTGGCATCTTTGTTACTGAGCAGACTGGGACCCACCCACAAGGTACCTTTGTGAAAGACCCAACAATTAATGCTAGAAAGAGCAGATCTTTATTTACATTATTCCAACCTTGGGGAAGTCTAGAGAACCTCAGCTCGGAGCCCTCCTTTCCCACGAGACCCAGCACTTCCCATGCTCCCCACCAGGCTATGAGCCAAAATCCCCCAAAGTTCCCCATGTCTTTATCTGTGCAGGATCTGGAATATGTTGCCATCAGCCTCCATATAATAGTCCAGAAAAGCATGTGCTGTGTTATTCTGGATCATAGTGAAACTCAGGAAAGGCACAGGTCTTAAAAGTCCAGGTAAAATTCAGGTGCAATTGATCACGATCCTGCAAGGAATTCCTTTGCATCTCCAGAGTCAGCTAGAGCAGACATGACCACAGCGGCAGCATCTCCTTTCTTATTAGTCCAGGCCACATGGCCTCCTTCCTCACTATATACTACATAGCTGCTTGCTTACTTCTCCCTTCTCACTGATCTCTTTCAAACCACATGGCAAAAATCCTTACTACAGAGAGCATGTCTCTTACCTCACTTGTACTCCCTGCAGAGTCAACAGAGAGAGAAAGAGTGGAAGCAAGAGAGAACCTCATGGCTGCTACATCATCCCTTCTTCATGGCTCTTCTACTCCCTTCCAAACTGCGTATCCAAGCAAAAGGATGGCTGCTGCACCTAGTTTAAATCCCAGCCTGGAGCTTCCTCCATAACCCCATTTTCAAATCCTCCCACAATAGGCTACATCTGTCAGTCCCCATACCTTCTGCCTTTCTTTGGCTGTCATTGTTAGTCCATGCAGGCATGGCGCCATGATGCAGAGTGAATTTTCCCCTGCTTCTCATGCTGGTGCTGGAAGCCCTGGCTACCTGGGTTAAAGTCATGCCCATCTTGCTTGCCCCATTGGCAGGCACAGCTATTTAGCATAACTATAAAGCTAGCCAAGTTGCCACAGACATGCAAAATAACTCTCAATCACTGTGCTTCCCATGCTCTGCTTCCCCACCCTTCAAGCCAAGGCCGTAGAGGCTTTTTTTTTTGAGGCCCTCCCCACCCCCTGCCCCCTCTACCCCCTGTATCGTCTTTACCTGTCAATGTATGAAAGAATAAAAATGTTTCATTTAATAAGTCCTCTTTGGAGGGACGGTATGGAAGAGTTGGGAGCTGGTGGAAGCAAAGAAACAAAAAAGCTTATTCTTTGGATTTCATTTCCTCCCACAATTGACACTTGTGTTATTATTTGTCGTTTATGCCACCTCAAACCTCCAAATTCCTCTTTCATTTTAACTCTCTAGTTTCATCCTAAGCTAGACTTACTTTTGTACAAACCCAAAGACCCAATCATGAGCATTCCCAAACAAGAACCATTTACCTTGGGCCTATATCTCTAGCAAATCAAATAACAAATGGAAATTTAAAGTGATTTTTTTTCTTTTATCCAGAACTAGATAAACTTTTAGGTATGCCTTTCCACCCCAAGGCTAGGGCAAACCTCAGGGACATTGTTTTCTTTTCCTTCCACTTCCACTAAAAAGACACCCCCAACTTCATTAAACAGTCAAAGCAGGGATATGTACATTTATCTTTGCAGGCAGCTATGTGAAAAATTCTCTTCAATTTCAACTTGTCCCATCTAGAAGAGGTAAATAGAAGTAATGATGTCTTCAGTATCTGCAACCTCTTCTTTTGCATCCATCTCTCTGTCCAATGTCTTCCTGTTCCTTTAAACCCTCTTCTCAATTAGATCAAAGTAAGTTTTGATGATAGTACTGGTGATTTAAGTGGCTAATTACACATTTTGTCTACTTTGCTGCTTCAGTCAGGCATTCAAATTTAGTCATTTAGTTCTATTTGTGGCCTATATGGTGTTTCCATGTTAAATAAATTTCAGGCCTCAGCCAATAGGTGAAGAGATGCAGGGGGCCCATGCAGTCTGAGACTTACCTCTTCTGCTGAATATAATGAGTCCCTTCAGAGAACTGGTGTAGAGGGAAAGAGTTCAGAAAAGATAACCTGTGATCTCTTCCCACTGTGTAGTCCCAAGCAGGGACAGAGCTCCTTGTCAGCCCAGCCTACAATCTTCTTTCTGGTGAGTGCTGGTATCAGAAAAGCTTACAGCCATTTGTCCTTGGATTTTAAGACCAATAAATAGTCTGCTTTAGTGAATTTCTACATGGCAGACTCTGAATTTAAGCCAAGCACCCCTATTTGCCCTTTTCTCTAAGACTCCCAGATGTGTTTCATAGTTTCTAGCATTTTGATGTTTACTTAAAGTATTTAATAAGAGTTTTATGTGAGAACACCCTTATGTGGTATCTTCAAATGAAATGCTCACTTCCTATGTTTCTTTAACTTTCTTTTTTTACCATTATCATTTAGTCCTCTTGTACCACCCCCTGACAATCACCACATTGTTGTCCATGTCCATCAGTCCTTTTTCTTTTTCACTTGATCTATCCACCTCCTAACTACTGCTGCCCCAGAGCTGTCATCTGTTCTTTATGAGTCTGTCTCTAATTTTCTTGTTAGTTCAGTTTATTCATTAAATTCCACATATGAGTGAAATCATATGGTATTTGTCTTTCTCTGACTCACTTATTTCACCTAGCATAATGCTCTGCATATCCATCCATGCTGTTGCAAAGGGTAAAATACTCTTCTTTTTTATGGCCAAGTAGTATTTTATCTGATATATCTCATCAAGCAAAGGAAACAAAAAGAGAAACAAAAGGGACTACATCAAACTAAAAAGTTTTTGCACAGTAAAGGAAACCATTAACAAAATAGAAAGACAACCCATGGAATGGGAGAACATATTCACTGGTATATCTGATAAGGGGCTAATATCCAAAATTTGTAAAGAACGTACAAAACTCAATACCAAATAAAACAAACAATCTAATTAAAAATGAGCAAAGGACCTGAATAACACTTCTCCAATGAGGACACACAGATGGCCAATATACATATGAAAAGATGCTCAATGTCAATAATCATCAGAGAAATGCAAATTAAAACCACAATGAGATACTATCACACACCTGTCAGAATGGCTATTATCAATAAATCCATCAACAACAAGTGCTGGTGAGGATGTGGAGAAAGGGGAACCCTTTGCACTGTTGGTGGGAATGCAGGCTGGTGCAGCCTCTGTGGAAATTAGTATGGACATACTTGCAAAAATTAAAAATGGATCTGCCTTTCAACCCTGGTATCCCACTTCTGGAAATATATACAAAGGAACCTAGAACAGTAATTTGAAAGAACATAAGCACCCCTATGTTGATTGCATTATTTACAATCGTCAAAATATGGAAGCAGCTCAAGTGTCCATCAGTAGATGAATGGATAAATCACTTTCTATGTTATATCTATCTCTGAGAATTCAGTTTTTTAACAAATTGAGCAATAATCTTTATAATGAGATTTGAGGCCATAGTTTTGCTCTTTAATTGGTGGCATGAGTGTATACATTTCTACTGATTTACTGGAGGTAGTTGGTCACTGAGAAATAGTAAAAGGCAGAGTTTAAGCAAGATAGTGATTTCCAGAAGAAAGCCCCTTTATTCCTTGAATGGTATCAGGTTGTAGACTAAAACTGATGCTTTCTGTTTGACAGGGTCATTGAATGTGCTCTTTGAAACTTACTCTGCATCCTGCTGCTGGGATTGGGGTGGTGGTTGGAAGAGCTAGTCATGCATGGGATTTTTCTAGGAAGAAAAAAAATCTTGATGACACCTTTGAAATGTTTTCTTGTGCTGCTTTGTATTATTCACAGTAGATTATCATAAAAAGATATATTGAAGTATTTTATGGTCTTGCTTTTGCATGTTTTTTTACTTATAGGAATAAAGATAAAATCTTTAAAAGTTTGATTACCTTTTTTATACTTGTGGTCTGTGTATTAGGACTGGGGCATAGGAAGATAGGAACAATAGTATCACTTCAACCTTATCTGTTTCTCAGAAGTGTTTTTCAGTGTCCTCTAATTAGAAGATCAGTGAACTAAGAGTGCTTACCAGGGGTAAAATGATGATCCTTACTATAAGGGTATTTGAATTTATAATGTTGATCAAATATCTCAGTGGAATCCCCACCAATACAGCAATACAGCAGTTACTATCTTTGTTCATTCATTCAGCAAACTGATTGGGATTTAAAGTGAGAATAGGGCAGTTCTTATGTTCATCTTCTATCTTTGCTATAACAAATTATTCCAACTTAGTGACTCCAGACAAGCCAGATTTATTTTCTTTCAGTTCTGAAGTTCAGAAATCCTAAAAATCAAGATGAATGGCAGGATTATTCCTTCTGGAAGCTCCAGGGGAGAAGCTGTTTTCTTGCCTTTTTCAACTTAGAGAAACCACCTATATCCCTTGGCTTGTGGCTCCTTCTTCCAGTTTCAAAGTCAGCAGCATATCATCTCTCCTACTTGACCTCTCTTTCCATCTTTATATCTTCTTTCTCTATATATCTGACCTTCCTGTGCTTCTCTTCCAAGGATGCTTGTCATTAGATTGGTCCCACTTGGATAATCCAGGATAATCACCCCATCTCAATGCCTAGAACCTTAAGCACATCTACAAACATTCCTTTTGTCATGTAACGTAACACATTCAAAGGTTCTGGGGCTTAGGATGTGGGTATATTTGTTGCAGGGCATTATTAGGCCTACCATAGTGCCTCTACCCTTGAACCAGTTCACAAAATATCATAAGATAATAGATGTTGAAAGAGACTTCAACATCTATCAAAATAGAAACAGCTTTTGATGATTAAATATAATGAATTTATTAAGATGGTGCCTGCATAAGTTGCCATGGAACACAGAAGAGAGGACATTGAACTGACCTCAAAAAGTGCTTTACACAGGAGGAGGAGTTGATATTGAGTCTTAAGACAAAGATGAGTTCAGTCGGTGAAGGAAAGGGAATGGGAGGCAGAGGAAGAACCAGGCCAGAAAGAGTATAACTTTCTCAAGCCCCACTGACCAGTAGGACAGAGGTGTAGGAGATATGTGATGCAATGGCGGAGAGTGATGGAAAACAGTTGGGGCTAGGTGAAGGGATTTTTATTTATATTTATTTGCCATAATAACAGGTTGCATGTTATGTTCCTTTAGAGAACAGGAAGCCAAGGAAAGAACTATTTCAGAAAGAACACACTGGATGTAGGGTGGAAAATGCCTGGCTGGAAGCAAAGTCATTGAAGGCAGGGAGGTCACTGTTCTTGTATTAAGATATCTGTGACAAATGGGATATATTGTCAGTATAGACATTGTTAAGTCAACAAGCTGTTTTATTTGGCTATTTTTCTATCTGTGGTAGGTGGATAATGGCCTCCAAAGATATGAGGTCCTAATACCTACAACATGTTAATGTTACCTGATTTGGAAAAAGGGTCTTTGCAAATGTGAAATTAAGGGTTTTAAGAAGGCTATATTATCCTGGATTATTTCGGTGGTCCCGAAATGAAATCACATATATCCTGATGGAGATTATAGACAGATGAGGAGGAGACAATGTAACATAGAGCAGATATTGGAGTGATGTGGCTACAAGTCAAGGAATGCCTGCAGTCCCCAGAAGCTGGAGGAGGCAAGTTGCAGTTTCTCCCTGTGAGACTCAGGAGGGTATATAGCCCAGTCTCATCTTGATTTTGGCTCAATAAAATGGATTTTGGACTTACTGTCTCCAGAACTGTGAGGGAATAAATTTCTGCAAATTTCTAAGCTACCAAATTTGTGGTGATTTATTATAATAGCCTGCTTTCCTGTGAATGGTCACATCCTATGACTTCCCAGACATTCTCTGGACAGCATTATGCTCAGAATTTTATCCCAACTTTAGTTTATATGATGCACCTTTCTCAAATATCTTCTGGTTTAGTCTTCATAGCTAAGAAGTTAATGGATAATATATGTTTCTATGTTACACAAATAGAGAAATTATTTTATAGCTCTTAGTACAAGCCTTGGTTTATTCCATTTAAATATGTATTTTTAGCCCTGGCTAGTGTGGCTCAGTGGATTGAGTGCTGGTCTGTTAACCAAAGGGTTGCTGGTTGGATTCCCAGTCAGGGCACATGCCTGGATTGCAAGCCAGGTCCCTAGTAGGGGGTGTGTGAGAGGCAACGACACATTGATGTTTCTCTCCCTCTCTTTCTCCCTCCACCTTTCTAAAAATAAATAAATAAAATCTTTAAAAATAAATAAATATGTATTTTTAGATTTTTATCTTAAGTTGAGATGATGTGTGCAGCAAAAACAAATACACAAATAAAGCATTAGCTGGGGTTGGGAAATTTGCAATCTCTCCCTGAAGAATGGCATCATTCTGAGTTGACACTTCATTAGGGCATGATTTGAAAAAAAATCATTGGCTCTTTGAAGAAGTTGCCATCCCCACAGGGGCAGCTATAGTGCCACTCAGAAGAGACTTCTTCCTGTGTGTGCTTGCATAAGTAAAGTTTTCATGGATGCAAATCAGATTCTTGTCATATTTTATTAAACAGGCTGTAAAATTTTATACATACTAAAGAAGCACTGGATGGAATTCACCTGTGAATGGAAGGCAGTGGAATAGAATATAATGTGCAGGGGCCCTCAATTTGGACAGAAATTTTTCTAGCTTCAGAGCTGCTATTAACAAGTTGAGAACCACAATTTATTTGTCTATAAAATGGAACTGATAACAGTACCTGCTTTACCAGGTTGTTGGAACAATTTGATGGAATACAACATACAAAGCACCTGGCATAGCTTTTGACACACAAAAAATACTCAATGAATATTTGGTTGTTATTAAAAGTTAATCATAGTGATGATGATAATGTTGCTTTTGTTATCTGGCACTGCTATATGGTGAGATGCAGCATTTTGTAAAAAGTTCCTAAAAACTGCAGATACTTTGTTAGTAACTCATTTTTGCAGATGGCATTAAGCCATGAACCTATAGCCCTTTTAACTATACTTCTGCTTTGGTTCCAGGGGTGTGCAGAGCAATCAAGATCCCCCTGCCTCTGATAAGAGGAAGCAGATTAGAAGTGAGCCTGGCCTTTAATTAAGCTAACCTTGCGTTGGAGGCAGTAAAAGCTGGCCAGGAAGGACTTGGTATGTTCACAGCTAGTGTACCAGGCATGACTATGAATAATACAGGACAGTGGTTTGTTAACTGCTGAATGGTATAATACATATTAATTGGTGTGGTGGGTCAGAGAAGTCCTGGAGTAGTCAAAGAAGCCTAAGGAAGTAAAGAAATTAAGCTGGTTATTGAAGGAAGGAGGGGGTGAATTTAGTAGAACAGGGAGTTTAGAAGAATGGGGAACATTTCAGCCACAGGCTACTATTATATGAGTGAAAATGAAGGGCCATGACAATGGTTCTATTTCCACCAGTTTGTCCAGGTACCCCACTGACTCTCTCCTTCATATTCCTTTCTAGCCAATAGAAACTAATCATCAGTCTGAGTTCACTCTAAGCTTCCTTGCCTCTATGTGATTGTCAATCCTGCTCTGAAATTCTATCCATCTCTCAGTCTATCTTAAGTTCTTCTTCTTTTGTGAAGCCTTTCCTCATCACAAGATGGTATGTTCTTTCTATCCCTACTATAAGGTCCCCATAGCACCTTGGATGGTCCTTTCTAATGCTACTAATAATATTTGGCTTCAGATTAGTTATTTGTATAATCATTTATAAGTTCATTGAGGGCTGGGGTTGGGACTTACTCATTCTTATGTAACCTAGAACAGTGTTCCAAGAGCTTGGGCATATTAGATGCTCTCAAATTTTTGATATTGAACTGAAGGATAGTGATCTTTATTTTTTTTTGAGAAATGCTCAAACTGGAGTGGAAATAACATTCATATGTGTAACCATACAATGTTGGAACTAGAGGAACCTGTAGTTTACTTAAGTATTTTACATCTTCTACCTTACTAACTGGTTTGCTTGTCTATGAGAGAACATAGCTCATTACTGGGTGTATAGTAGGTGCTTAAATAATATAATGAGGAAATGATCATTCTCAAATAGTCTATTTACAAAATGCTACCAAATAAAACTTGTACAGCTTCAGACAAAATTCTATATTCAAGGATTCAAATTGTAATATCATTTAAAATTTTGTACTAAAACAAACATCAATTTTTGTCTTAAGATCTGAATCAATATTTTTTTCTACTTAAGCAGGTGTTGATTAGAAATTTCCAGTTAGTACATCTCATTTAGAAACAGGCTAGTTTGTCCAGATGGGCAGTAATATATACATTTATATATTTCTGCAATGATTATTTTATATTCTTTTCTCATCCTTATTGATTATAAAAGACATCAGGGCAAAGAGTCCATCCTCTCCTTTTTTATAACCACCTATACCAAGCTTTATAATCTATCTGCTCATCCTTAGCACTAAATAAATACTGACTTTGTAAAAGACAGTGACCTCAAGAGGGTTAATGGTGACAGAAATATTTTATGAGAATTGCTAGGTAGTATATATAGCCTGGTTCTTTTGAAGAGAGAAAGTAATAGTGGAGACAATATTAGAGGATTTATTGTAAAGACTAGTTTTCTGTGTTGTATATAAACTGGTAATTTCCTTTAAATCTCATTAGATTCTATCAAATACAAACATTTCTCACAGTTCTTTGTGTTTGTTAATGATGGTTAAGTAGAATTATCTCCATTCTCCCTCTGCCCTGATTTCTTCTTCATGCAGGCTACATAAATCCTGCATTGATTACTTGTCTGTGACTTGCTCCACAATTATGGACTTTATTTTATCTTGCATAATAACTCTAGAAATGTACCTTAGTTTTATTTATTTAGTGGATTTTAAATGACAAAGCAGATTATCCCCCAATGGTAGTTTTTGCACATATTTGATTACATTATTTTTCAAGGATCTTCTGTGTTTTTCCACTCAACAGAATACATAATCTCACTGCTCACTGAAAAACTTAATGGGTAAAGCACAAATATCATTTTATCACTGGACACTTCTAACCCCTAGTATATGAAGCTTAAGAGAAAGGTCAGGAAGGAAAATATCCATTACAAAAAAAGCCCCAGTCAATTCCTGTGTCTATATAGAAAGCATCACATGAACCAATTTTATTGCAAAGTGATCTATTTAATAAGCCAGATTTATCCTCAGTGAAAGAAAACACACATACTCACAGCTCTTCACTGCCATCAATTTTTAAACTGTAGTTTCAATGGTGACTCTCCATGTTGTATGGATGAATTATAATAAAAAAGTCCTACTGATCTCTTCCCAAACTGAATAAAAATAATGCATTTGAAGCTGGAAAGAGTTATTGATATTTAATAAGGGCAATTTCTAGATGATACCAGATGGTGGTTTAAATCTCTCTCTCTTTACACACAGACACACAGACACACAGACACACACACACACACACACACACACACACACACACACAGTGAGTCCATATATTTTGTCTAACTGGAACTAACCACCAGATTTTTTTATTTGACTTTTCAGATAACAACTGAAATCTGAATATTGTAAAACTAGCATTTTCCAGTTAACTGTATTCACTATCACTTTACAAATGATATACTGGTCTTTGAGACATATTTAGCAAAGCATCCTAGTCTCTGCTTTACTTTCCACCTCTTGAGAATTTTTCTTATAGGTTTTAAGGGCCCAAAGTATTCATTGTGGCCTAAGCAGACCAGAATCCACCTAGGAATAATGCACTATCACTCTGATTCCAGTTTGTAGTTTTTGGAATTGGAGCTGGGATGAGAAGATTAGCATTCTAGAGCATGCTTCTAGAGTTCCTTCAATGACTATAGACCTTCCTATTTTTATCAAACAGAAGTTGTCTTTGCCCTCAGGGACTCTGAGCTCCTGAATTGCTATCCCAGTCTTTTCCTTTGGAAGGTAATATACCAGGCTTATTGAAAAATAATCACATCAGTCTCTTAGGGAGGAAGCTGTCATTGCTCACTATGCTAATGAGAATTATGATGACATTAAGACAGACTTCCTAGAAAACCTAATTATGCAACAGCACTATAGCAGAAAGCAATTTGAAGGATAATATTCATTGTCAAGCATCAGGCAATAAACAGTTTTAGCAGGTGATTGAATGCCCCCAAGCTCTGGAAACATTTGATCACCATAAAGGCACCTATTGTAAATATTCTCAATTCTTAACGGTATCCTATGACACAAAAAAAGAGTACACAACAAAATACATTAAACTCTTCCTTCAGTCCATTCATGATCTGAGGTCGAACTCTATTTTCTCAACCCTGGCCTAGTAGTCACTTACTAGCTATAAAAACTTGAGCAAATTGGTTTTAGTGTCAGTTTTATTATCTATAGAATGAGGATAATAACTGTTCTACATGGCTTACAGGTTTATTTTTAGTATCAAATGAAACAATTGATATAAATTTACTTTGTAATGCAATGATGGAATTATTTGCTTTATCGGTGATCTTCGCATGTTTGACAGTGAATGCTCCTTTATGGAAGAGATGAGTGAAGGAGGCTCATCTCCTCTCTCTACCACTTCGCATGTTCCAGTTCACAATTGCCTGTGCAAAGAAAGTAAGATGAGAATACAATGAAAAATCTGATTCTCATAATCAGCAAATCAAAAAACATTGATTCAGCACTTTACCTGAGATAGCTCTATGGAAACAAAGAACAACAATCAGATAGATATGGTCACTATTCTTAAGAAGTTTGTAGTCTATGGGTGTGGCTGAAGGAATGCATAGTAAGGTAGTGATTCTCACAGTGTGATCAGGGACCCAGGGGGACCCTCAAGACCCTTTTAGGGGATCAAAAAGGTCAATACTATTTTCATGATAATACTAAGATTACTTGCTTTTTTACTCTTGATCTCTCATGACTGTACAGCAGAATTTTCCAGAGGCTACATGATGTACAACACGTTGCATGCAAAAACATTTATAAGAATAGAGCTATCAAAAATTTAACAATGCTACTCTTTTTACAACTTCATTTTGGAATTTTTTAAATAAAAATGTTATTTGTGCAATGAGCTTATTATTTTTATATGAAATAAAATACATTTTTCCAATTTTAATTCTAAATATAGTACATATTAAAGATATAACCCAACAAAGCTTTTAGGGAGTGCTGTACAGTTTTAAGAGTTTTGTGGGGTACTGGCATTAAAAAGTTTGAGCATTGCAACACTCAGTGAGGCAATCTAAGTGCTAGTGTATGTGCTGCTGACTGTGGGAGTCCCCTAGGTCATTGCTACTTAAACTGTGGTCCATTAAGCAAAAGCATTAGCTTCTGACCTAAGAGCTTGCTAGAAATAGAGAATGTCAAGTTATCTTCCCTTTAACAAGATCCACCATACTCTGAATGATTTATATGCACATTAAAATTTGAGCAGCATTGGGCTAAATGATACAAGGAAAGCTTCACAGAAGGAATGGTTTTGCCGAAAAACAGGCAACACATTCAGTCCAAAAATCCAAGTTTTACACACTAGCTAATATTCTAGACCACTGGTCTCTAATCCTGTTGAATAATCAGCATTACTTGGGGATTTCAGAAAATCTACAAATGCCTAATGAGATCCAGCACAGTTTTTCTTTTGTGTAACAGTATTTGGCAGTATCCATTACAATAAAAAAAGTCATATACCTTTTGATTAGAAAAATTCTATTTCTGAGTATTTCCACTATGTAGAAATTTACACTTATGCAAATATAAGCATGAGAATATTCACTGTAGTATTGTTTGTAATGGCAAAAAGTGGGGAAAAACATCTAAATCTCCAGCAGTAAGAGACTCTTAGAATATATTGTTGCTTATCTCAGGAATTGAATGCTGTGAAACTGTAAAAAATAGCATTCTGTGTAATAACATGGAACCATTTTAAAACATTATGAAAAGTGGATATAGCAAGTGTGTATAGCTTGTTGCTATACACACGCATTTGCTTGAATAAAAGTAAGTTGTTTTTCTACAATACTCAAACTGGTAACAGTATACTCACCAAACTAGAATCAGTGGTTTCCTCTGGATAGGACAACTACAGGGAAGGAGTGAACAGGATTATTTTTTATTGTATACCAATAATTGTATCTATACCTTCTGAATTTAGAACCATGTTTACGCATTGCCTATTACAAATAAACAAACAAATCCCCAAGTAATTGAATGTTCTGATGAAACAAGAAGAGGTGGGGCTCATAAATGTGTGTTTGGGGGAAAATATAAGCTCTCTAAAAGATTCTAAGGTGCAATCAAGTTTTGGAAGTCTTGAACTTATTGACAGTCACTCAGAACTCTTTTCCCCTGAGCACATGATTGTGGGAAATATAAGGGGATGTGCATGCTCTTTTCTCCTTTCCCTGTAAAGGGCACTACCCACCTCTCCCAGAAAAGAATTTTGTCTGACTCCCTTTGAGAACAGGAACTGCCAAAGGGTACAAGGGAATCACCAGATATGTTCTATTTGAATCTGTACAACTTTTTAAAAAAGATTTATTTATTTATTTATTTATTTATTTATTTATTTATTTATTTATTTATATTTTTAGAGAGTGGGGAAGGGAGGGAGAAAGAGAGGGAGAGAAACATCAATGTGTGGTTGCCTCTTGTGGGCCCCCTACTGGGGACTTGGCCCACAACCCAGGCATGTGCCCTGACTGGGAATCAAACTGATGGTCCTTTGGTTCTCAGGCCCACATGCAATCCACTGAGCCACAGCAGCCAGGGCTAAATCTGTACAATTTTTTATTTCAATTATTTTTGGTCCCTATCTTCAGGTATAAAACAAAATATTTTGTAGATGTTTTCTAATTATACAAAAGTGATGTTTGTTATGTTTAGAGATGTAAAGTTTCAGGAACAAATAATTGATTTTTTTCTACAATCATCCTTGTACAATTTATAACTTTTTAAAAGTTATTTTCCGGCCTCCTCACACAACCACATCAAAACTACAACTAAAATATAGAACAACCATCACTCAGTACTGTCAGATACCAAGTTGAATGGAAGTCCAACAACTATGTAATTAAAGAAACCACATCTGTCCTGACTGGTAGGAGGGGTAGAAACGCAGAACAGATTGGTCCCACATCCATGTGTGGTTGATAAAAATTCGTGAAGGACATCTCAGGAGTGAGGAATCCCAGCCCCACACTAGGCCCCTCAGCTCAAGGTTACAGTGCCAGGAAGGTAAGTACCCCCAACTTCTGTCTGCAAAAACCAGCAGGCATTGATTCAGTGGAAGAAACTTTTGGAGTCCCAAGCAGTTCCTCCTTTTAAAAAAATAATTTTATTGTTGTTTAATTATAGTTGCCTGTATTTTCTCTCCACTCCCTCCAAATCCACCTCCCTCCCTTGCTTCCACCCTCCCCCTTGGTTTTGTCCATGTGTCATTTATAGTAGTTCCTGAAAACCCTTCTCCCCACTGTCCCCTCCCCCTCCACTCTGGCTATTGTTAGATTGCACAATTACAATAGCCAAGTGCTGGAAGCAACCTAAGCGCCCATCAGCAAATGAGTGGATCAAAAAACTATGGTATATTTACACAATAGAATTCTATGCACCAGAATAAAAGAAGGAGCTTATACCCTTTGGGACAGCACGGATGGAACTAGAGAGCATTATGCTAAGTGAAATAAGCCAGATGGTGAGGGACAAATACCATGTTATCTCACCTTTAACTGGAACATAATCAACAAAGGAAAAAACCAAGCAGTTCCTCTTAAAGACAATGCACATGGACTTACTCAGACTCACTCCCTCTGAGCTCCAGCACCGGGGCAGCAGCTTGAAAGGCACTAGTGTTGTAGAGGGAGGAACAGAAGTGTCTGGTGTCAAGGTGAGAGTTGTGGGACAGCTTTCTCTCAGACAGAAAGGTGGGCAAAGGCCATCATCTCTTTTCTGGATGCTTGCTTACAAAGCCACAGAACCAGCAAGTGAGTGCCATCTCTGAGACTCCATTGAACTGGCTAAAACTGTTTGCCCTGCCCTTAAGAACCCCTGAGGCTCTGCTGCACTAAATATATGGGTTCACATAAGCTGTTAACGGTAGCTTTTCCATATGAATGGCTTGTCTTGGCTCATGTTTCACAACTTCCTAAATTCTCTCAAACAAGCAACAGCCAGCCTCAGTGAGTCCCCAGCCCCCTTACCTTTTCCTAAGTGGCCCCAGGCTTGGCACTAGTAGCAACCAGCCTATACTCACAATTTGGCATTGCCTGGGAATCTCCAAGGCCAGCACAAGTAGCAGCCATCTGAAGATTGCTTTGTTGCTTATGCAGAATGGCCCTGGGCAGAACATAGGGGGGTTTTGGACCCTGGCCTGCATCACCTGAGAAACTGTGGAGCCTGCATGCCCAGTGGATAGCCAGAGGACCACGTTGAAGCACACTTGATCCTCCATGGAGGGTGGAGGTTTCTGGTCAGTGGTTACAGTCAGTCCTTGCAGCTGACTGGCCTGGCTAAATCTCTCCCATTGAAAATAACTACTTATAAAATAATTATAAATAAAAAATTACTATAAATAAAAAATAACTATTATTCCAAGTCACTTTATTTTCACAAAAGTGTTTACTGTTGGAGTAGTTCCACTTTAAAAAGTAGTTTTATGAAATTATAAATATGACCCCTATGCTATTTGAATGGCAGGAGTAAACTATTAATATATTTAGGCAAATTTTATTTATGATTGGTTCAGATAATATTTTTGTGTCTGAAATGTATTCTATCAGTTCTTAGATTTGTTGGCCACTGGGAAATACTGTATACATGTTAGTCTGCTTCAAGATTCTGGAAGAAAATAAATCCATCTCTTATAAAATAATGTATATGTAAAATTATATACAATTTTATAAGAGATGAATATCATATAATTATATCAATGTAGGTACATCCCCCATTGTAAGTTTTAAGGTATGTGTGTGTGCATCAAAGCCCAAAGCATTATTATGAGCATGGGAAGGTGCACCCAAATTATTAGAGGCAGCATTAAGTCTACTTTTCACCCTAGTTCCAAATATCATGAAGACCAAGGTTTCTTGAGTATTTATTTAGTATGCTATATAAATTCTTTAGACCCAAATTTGCATAGTGTGTAGTACACTGATGTCTGGATAATTCTTAGGAGGAAGAAATTTAAAATATAAATCATTTTGATCAATAAAAGAAAGGCTTCTAGAATTATGAACTCCCCAAGTCCTAAAAAGGTGTTATATGTGATGAGATATTAGATGTTAATTGGAAGACTGTGTTAAATCTGATGATTTTACATTGCATAATAGGCACAAAACAAAAGGCATAATGACAAATTGGATTGTTTTAAGAGGAAAAATTATAATGGTGAATGGAATCAGTGAATCTTTGTCACAGAAAAACCACTTGAAAGCCTTAGACAAGCTTAGCATGTGAAATGGAGGCATGGGATGGAGGTGTGGGTAGAAGAAGGTAAAAGTGAACCTATTTTCCTATGTTTGGAGTTTTTATACAAGAAAGAGCAATTAGATTTGTCATTTGTGATCCTAAGAATTAAGATTGGGAGTAGTGGGAGGTCCCAGTTCACTGGGAAGTAAAGAATTCTCAACCATCACTCCCAGATATATTAGGAGGATAATTAAGCTTGAGAAATGTTCTTGGAGTAGATGATTTCATTTGACCCCTTTGTTTACTAATATTTTATAAAATTACAACTAGAAGTAATGTAAGGAGTTGAAAGTATGCTTTCTTAGAGTAAATTGAAGTCACCTTCAAGATTGAAAAATCACTAGCAAATTGGAAAAAATTACAATATCTCATAGACAACACTAAAATTTATGCTACATGAAAGTTTTTTCAATTTTATGGACAATAAATACTGCAAGGAAAAATGGACAAAAATATGGAAGACAGTTTATATTAAAAATATAAATAATAGCTAACATTTATATAGCACTTATATTAGGCACTATTCTAACTGCTAAATTCACCTAATCTTCAAAACATTTTAAGCTGAGTATTATTATTTTCTCCAGATGAATAAAAACCAAGGATCAAGAATAAAGTAAATTGTCCAATGTCAAATAAATAGCAGATGGTGGAGTAGGTGTGTGAATCCAGGAAATCTTGGCTCTGAATTCTGTAGTTTTAATCATCACTCTATACCACAGGTTCACAAAATGTTTTCTGTAAAGACCAGATAGTAAATGTTTTAGGCCTTTCCAGCCATACTGTCTCTCTCAAAAGTATTCAAGTCTGCAGTTGCAGTGAAAAAGCAGCCAGAGATATTATGTAAAAGAATGGATGTGGCTGTTGCAATAAATTTTTTATTTATGGACATAGAAATTGCAATTTCAGATAATTTTAATATGTCATAAAATATTATTTTTCTTTGGATATTTTCACCAACCATTCAAAAATGTAAAAACCATTCTCAGTTTGCAGGCCATACCATGAAGGGTGTTAGGCCAGATTTGGCACACTGACTGATTTTTTGCCCATGGCTTATAATTGGCTGATTCCTTTTCTATACTGTCACTGAGTATAGTGAATGTCAATGATTAGTAAACATGAAATATAACCAATACATTAGAAATAAAAGAAATACAAACAAAAAATACCACAAAGTACTCATCAAATTGAAGTAGATTAAGATAGGAATATACAATAAATTAGTGTAACCTTCCTGGTGAAGGCAGGGAGCAGTTTGACTGTATAATAAATTTTAATGTATATACACTTTGACCCAGCACTTCCATCTCTCTCTAATCTTTATCCTAAAGAAAGAATTAGATGCACAAAGATGTGTGTAAAAATATGTTTCATAAATCTTTGCTTAAGGTAGAAAAAATCCAGGAACAGGAAACATCTTAAATATTCATTAATAGGAAATTAGTTAAGTAAATTAGTTAGTACATCCTCATAGTGAAATAATATGTATTTTAAATTATTGGTATTTAATGATATAAAAAATGTCCAAATATATTATTGAGGGAAACATCAGGTTATAAAAGAGTACATATAAGATAATTCTTTATTATTTTTAATGGCTTTGGATACATGCCTGTAGAGATTTGGGAGCAGGTTCATTGAAATGTTCACAGTGATTATCTCTAGGGAGTTAAGTTTGGGTGATTTTGTTTCTTGGAGGGAGTGGGGTTAATTTTTTAAAAATACTCTACTTTGTATTGCCTCTTTTTTAACCATAGTAGTATCTATCATCTTTACATTTTGATAAAAATAAAGGTAAACTTAGTTTTATTTTGAACACAGGTAGTGTGGTCTGACAGGAAATATCTACACTTTATTTGATCCATAACTTACAGCCTCTACATCATGCATCTCAGTTCTGTTCCCAGGCCTTTCTGCTCCTGTCTTCTCACTGTTTTACTAAGAGGACTTAAAGCATGTTATGTTTTCCTATCTTTTTTCATTGCCTCACCACTTCCATGATCATATCTTAATTTTTTTGTTCCATCTATTGGCCCTATGATAATCCATCCTTCTGTCAACTGTCTAGTGTTGGGGCAAGATTGCAGAGACTTTGTCTTGTAGGTAATAGGAAACGAAGTGAGTCTCATCATTCTCACTCCCCAATGCTACTTCTGGAATCCTCCCTCTGCAGTTCAAGTCATTGTGCTACTAGATTTTGGCTTCCAGGACTGCTGATATCCTCCCCAAGGGCTTCTGCCCTTGACTCAGATATTTGTCCTTCATTATAAAAGATATCTTTGCCTGTGATACCCTTAAAATGTATGTGATGTTTTGCCCTGGCTAAGTGGCTTAGTTGATTATAGGGTTGTCCCATACATTAACATGTTGTGGCTTCTATCCCTAGTGTACATCTGAAGGTTTCAAGTTTGATCCCTGGTTAGGGTGTGTACAGGAAGCAACCAATTGATGCTTTTTTCTTCTCTCTTTCTCCCTCTTTCTCCCTCCCTTCCTCCCTTCCTCATTCTCTAAGATCAATATGGGTATCCTCAGGTGAAAATTTTAAAAAAGTATATAATGATATGTAAGGATTGTTGATTCTTTGAACATTACCATGGCTTTAGTTTCATCCACAAATAGCAGGTATATTTGAGTTTTTCATTGGCCGAGGATACTCTGAAGTTAGGCTAGGTCCATTCCAGAGTGAACCTTCACACTCTCCTTTCAGGGGAATACTATTCTTGAACTACCCCGGTATCCAAGTCAGTGGTGACTTGGTATGTCATGGATTTATGCTCATTCCTGCAGATCATAGGAAGGTACTACTTTCTGGTATGAAAGCCTGATTAGTGGGTGGAAGAGGATGATAAAGGTGGGTGAAGAGTGTGATACTGAGATAACTTGCCCTAAACACTCAGTACCATTTGATTTGCTATAATGCCTGCCAACTGTTAGATTTGGTTTCCAATTCTACCTTGTCTTAACTTTCTTCACATTGTCCCTCTTCTCGTTAACCTTTAGCTCAAATTCATGTCACTAAAGTATCAGGGATCTTGCTGTGCTTATTATTTATCCTTTTCAAATTTCCCTCTGTAAAAATATGTATATAACAAAACCAAGCCATAAAGACTGGCTGTTGTGGAAGGCCTATTACATAATAATATAATATCACTGTAGAAAATGCCTCATGAAAAATATAGTTGGAAAATTCCTGAGAACCATAATAACTAATGACTCCAACACAATTTGTTTTCCTCATATGAAATGGTGATAAAAGGATCAGTAATCCATGCTGAAAGGGATTGTGTACAGCAGTGGGGAAATGATGTCAGTGACCACCTAGCACTGTTATTTAGTGACCTCTTGTCTTTTTATCAGCTATTAATGGCCATTCAAAAAGAGAGATGAGATTGTATTGGTAAAGTCTGGCTTGCAAGATCACCTGGAGTTTGTCACAAGAACAGGAGGAAGCACTGGGGAGACCTGGGCACTGAGCCATTTGGAAGAGGATATACATGCTTGTCACATCCTACCTGCTGGAGCTGGGAAGAAATATGTAATCTGACATGGGATCCTATTTTCTCCTGTGGTCTTACGTTTACACCTAAGGAAAATAATTATGCATGTTAATGGCATCATATGATAACACTCAAGATAAAAATCTTCCTTACTGATGCAAATTCCACCATTAATGATCCATTTCTTTGTTTTAAGCAGTCATTTCCATGCAGATTTTATTTAAGTAAAATTATTTGGGGGAAGGGAAACACACAAAATCATTAATACCTTTTTGAGTTCATTAATTACTGTATTAATTACATTTGTTCCCTAAAAATGGGACAAAAACTAGAGGCTTGCATTAGATAGTGTGTTAGTCATCTGGGTTATTATAATTACTTAATCTGTGACCTCAAGGAACACACAGTTTAGTCAAGGAGACAAGACAACACAGATGGGAAGTATTGAACTAGATGTTTAAATTACTCTGAGGGGAGAGAAAGAAGAGAGAGAGAGAGAATGACTAATTCAACATAGGGTATTAAGGAAGATTTCACAGGCAAGGGAAATAACTTAGGCACTTGAAGATGAGTGAGACAACCAGATAAAGAAGACCAGAAGGACACTCCAGCAAAGGGAGCACACAGCAGTTTTAAAGGGACTGGGGTATGCAACTGGTATTCAGGGAACAGCAGGTAGGTCATGAGAGTGGAAATGCAGGCAGCATCCAAATTGCAAAGGGCTTTGGTGTTTGAAATGTATTCTGTAGAACAGGTTTTCAATAATACTGATGCCTGAGTCCCACCCACCAATATCCTAATTTAATTAATATGAACTGGAGACTGGGCACTGGAATTTTTTAAAAAAGTTTTTCTGGTGACCTAAAATGCATCTAGGGTTAAAAACCATTGTGAAAAGCAATGTAAATCAAAGGCATTGTTTAAACAGAACTGTATGAATGAATATAACAGCAACCTTCTACATGACAGTAGAATGTAGTAGGAGAGCACTGGTCCCCGGATGGCAGAGAAAGGCCACCAAATATCCAGGGAGGGAGCAGTTTGACAGAGTGGCTGTAATCCCAGAGACTGGACTCAGATACACAGAGGTTAAATCTTGGTTCAACCACTTCTAACTACTTCACATTAGATAAGTGATAAAATTTTAAAGTGTCAGTTCACACATCAATAAAACAGCTAAAAATAATCCCCACCTCACAGGGTTTTGGGAAGATTCAATGAGATAAAACATTTAATAAGTTACCTGGTACAAGTATCAACATGGGTTTCAATTCTTTTTACTTAAAGTAATATTAACAAGCAAAGATAATCTTTGCATCATTTAGTTTTGCTCATTGCTGGCTTTTCCAATGGGTTTAGGACAGTCTTCTCTTCCTGAAAGCAGACACAACTGAAGCAATGTGATACTTTCCTCTTATAAACAAGATGTTATAGAATCCAAGGCTTGGAAGGGGCTTCAGGAGTCACCTAGAACAACTTGTAATTCCATGCAAGGATTCCATAGACATACTCAAAAAGCACATTTGCTTGACTAATTTTAGTGATTGGAAACCCACTTCCTTGGGAAAAACAACAGCAATAGCAACATCTTTATTCCTTACATCAGGACAGATTAATTAAAAAATAATAATAAATTAGCAATTACATGTAAATACCAACTTAATTCATATTTATGTAACTTAGAAACAAAAAATGGGCAGGCTATAGTTAAAAACTTTCCATTTCAAACCTTTCTTATAGGCCAAGAACATTATACGTTATTTCCCATTAGATTATTTAAAAATCCAAAAACCTTAAATCTGTATCCCAAGTTGTAATACTGAGAACTTTCTTACATAGGCATATATATACAGTTATATGTAAAAGGACTTAAAATGCATCATTATTTGTCTCTTGGTAATGTCATCTTGTGTTATACCTGAGCAACCTCAGGGTCCCAAACTTCATATAGAGATGTATTTTAAATGATCTGTTTGTACCAGAGAAATAATAAATTTGGAGAACAGTCTGATTTTCACCCTGAAATTTGGAAGATAAGAGACTAAAAGTGTAGTCATTTCTTTGAAATGCTATGTGGAATCTCTTAACACTCAAACAAGGTAACCACTCCAAAAGCAAAAAAAAAAAAAACATTTTAACGCATTCAAATTTTAAAAAATCAAAGTATTTCACTTTTGTGATGTACAAAGCATTATAGTCAGTTTCACAAGGATTTTTTATAATGGCTCAATTATGTAATTGTGTTATAGATGATTACATGCACTTAAAGTAATTACATAATAAAGCATAATTACACTAATTACATAAACAGATGATCAACTAAAAATCAATTATCCTAGAACCCAAGGATATTCTCAGATAACAAAGGTAAGAGGCTATTATTATGAAACTATCAATTCAGAATAGCCTCTAATATTCCCTGACCATTAACATTATAGGGGCTTAGTGTTTAACTTTTTCTGACCTTCCCAAACCTTTTCATCCTATGCTAACAAAAAAAAAAAATTCAGGCCTTTTGGTAATAGCCAAGATGGTGCTTGGTATTCAGAAATGTGTTCAAAATAAAATGAGCAGAGGATTTGCATTCAATCTGGTTGTGCAGAATAAAGTCAGGAAAAGAATTCCAGATTTACTCAGCTTTATGTAATATCTATGTTCCTGAAAAATTACACAGAAATCTATTTTACTGAAGGACAAAATAGCTTTTAGAATAACACTGCTGGTTGATTTTCAATTGGCAATGCTGCCCTTACACTAACTATTTTACTGGAGGAAATTGCAGAGGGTCGGACAGTCAGACAGACTTTTTAGCCAAAAATTTCTCCATAAGGAAGTAGATAGATATGCTGAACAATATTTGATATTTAAGACAATCTGCACCAAAGTTTTCCATAAAGTGATGAATCCCTCAGTGATGTAAGTTTTTGTTAATGTGAGGATATGTGTAAAAGGTTAAAACCAGAGTTGCATGTTCATATAATTAAAATAAAGTGGTAAAGTCCTTGCCAGATTATACTCTTGCTCACCCTGACCACTGGATCTTAAAGACAAAAAACATTATCAGATTTCACATTCATCAATTATGCTACCAAGATTGCCAGATCTGTCATAGGTCTTTTACGAAGAATAAAAGCTCTTCCCCCTGTATTTGGTAGTATCTCTCTAGGATAGATTGCCTGAAGTAGAATTACAGTGTCAATGGCATTTTAAGGCTCTTGATCCATATTGGAAAATCGTTCCCTAAGGGGGAGGTATAAATTTCCACTGCCATTGGTGATAATGAGTTCATCAGGAAGAAACTCCCCCAACTATCTGCCATTTTCCAAACAACTCTTCCCCTTTTCCCTTTCTTGTCTCAAGAACCAAGCAACCTTTCTTCTGTTCCTGGATCCACCTGTGTTCATGTGCCCTTCCTTTTTAATCTACATTAAATGTTTTTCAAAAGCTATTTCCAGCAGATGGGTTAGATTCATTGAACTTGCCAATAATTCTTTTCTCATTAACTCACCTTGTCTCCTGGGGTTGACCAAACTCAAAGGGCCCTGTAGTAGCTGTATGGTCCTGTAAGGGAGGCAAAGAAGAAAAAAAGCTTTATTGGCTTAGACAGTTATCAGTAGCCTCTGGGCTACTCCTGAAACTCATTTTGTGGGAATGGCTGTTTGATTTAGAATCCTATTCTGGCATCTCATTATAGATTTATAACCTGGATTGTATTTTAGTTTATTTTGAATCACTTGGATTAAAGCAGTGACCATTTCCTCAGACTGACAATGGATTATACCCTCTTTTGGCATTCTCTATCCTGTCCCCATGCTCAGACCCTGAACCTTTTTTAATATTACATGTTATTTACCCTATGAAGTAGTGTGATATAATGGGAAGGCAGACTGAATTCTATACTTGGTTTTGTACAAATTAACTTTCTGGCCTTATGAGAGTTATTACTTCACATTATCTGAAAATAGGTGTAATACTACTTGTCTTATTCTTGAGAGGAGAAAATGACAGAGACGATGTAATAATGAAAGTTAACAGTGAACAGTAATGACAACCTATTGTGCACTTACTACGGCATGCTTTACCTATGTTGGCACATTTAAATTACATTTCACATAAGAAGCTCAAAGAATTTCTTTCATAATTTTTATTGTTGTTCAATTACAGTTGTCCCCAGTTTTCCCTCATTACTCTCTGCTGCCCTACCACCTCCTCACAAAAGCTCAAAGAATTTAAGTGACTCCCAAGATCACAAAGCTATTTAAGTGGTAGAGACATAATTTTAACTTCAGAGTCCATGTTAACAACTATATAAAAAGTAACTGAAATATGACCAGAACATGACATGATTGAGTCCAGAGAGTAAAAATGTGGTAAGCATGTGAAATCTGGATGGAATCTCCATATGTTGGGCAGTGTGGTGTTCCTTAAGTGGACTTTCAAGCCTTTAAAAACTATGAGTAGTGAAAGGGAATTTGGGCAATAGAGCAGAAGGAAGTCTGGTAGCCTTCTGGTAATGAGGAGGCTACTGCTGGGCTCTAGTAATGAGTGTAGGGAACCAGGCAGGCCACAAAATGACTGTCATGCTTACTCCACAGGATGATGATGAAAATAAGTGAGAAAGAAGATCAAGATGATCCTAATAACAAGGATTTCTGATTAATGAACATTTCATATGAAACAGGTATTGTGCTGAATGCTTAGCATATGAGAATCTTGTTTACACTGAAGATTCTGATTCGGTAAGTTTGGGTGGTGTCTGAGATTCTGCATTTCTTTTTTTAAAAATTTTAAAATATATTTTATTGATTACGTTATTATAGTTGTCCCATTCCTCCCTTCATTCCCCTCCACCACGCACATCCCCTCCCACCCACATTCCCCCCTTCAGTTCATGTCCATGTGTCGTAAGTTCTTTAGCTTCTACTTTTCCCACACTGTTCTTGCCCTCCCCCGTCTATTTTCTACCCACCGTCTGTGCTACTTGTTCTATGTACCTTGTCCCTCTCTCCTTCCCTCTCCCCTATTGCTAACCCTCCATGTGATCTCCATTTCTGTGTTTCTGCTCCTGTTGTAGTGGTTTGCTTAGTTGGCTTTTGTTTTAGGTGTGGTTGTTAATAACTGAGTTTGCTGTCTTTTTACTGTCATATTTTTTATCTTCTTTTGCATTTCTAACACACTGCCAGGTGAGGCTGATGCTGTGGTCTGTGAACTATACTTAGAATAACAAGGAAATATATTACCTCATTTAATCCTCAAAACAAATTCATTGTATGAAGGAGGAAATTGAGCTAAGGAAAGGTCAATTTGCCTCATTCCCATACAGTGGCAGAATAAAAGTTTAAGACCTATCACATATTCATAGCCAGAACACTCCACTACTCAATTATAGATGGAAGAAAACAATACCTTTACTTTTGTGTGACAGTTTGCCATACTTCTCTGAATAGTCAGTTCTACAGATACATTATCACTGACCCCACCAAGTGACCTTCCTACAGTATTGGTCCCCATTAAAGTCTGGGAGTATTTGACTGGTCTTTCTGTTGGCCTGTTATGAACATAAACAGGCAGAAAACCTCATCTGTAATCAATTACCAATCCAAACTGAGAGGCCAGGGAAGTGGTGGAGGTAGATGTTCCTCTCAGCTTGGACACTGGCCTTTGGCAGAACCCCTACTTGGAACTTTGGCCTTGAGCAAATCCAGCTGGGCTGATTCTCTGTGAGAGGGATTAAAGCCCATTGGGTTCACCAGAGAATTGAAAGGCCAGCAAATGAATGCTGCCTGTATGGAAACCTGGCATAGCTTAGTTATCCACTTCAAAGTGACTTTAGATTTTCCTTCAGCCTAAAGGAATTATGGCATCTCTCAGATTTTCAAAAAAAAAAAAAAAAAAAAAAGCTGAAACAGATTTGAAAGGAGAGAAATTTATCTATGTTGGCCAAGTGTTTCATAACAGAAGCAGAGAAAAAAGTGTTAGCGCTGCAAAAGAACTTGGAGATGAACTATTTCAAGTCCTTTCTTTTGGACCCAAGGAGAAGGAGGTTAACAGACTGCCTGAGGTCCCACACACAGAGATAGTTAAGGTAGAGCTCACACTGTAATTCAGGATTCCTGACACCCAATTCTGGGCTCTTCTCATAGAGTTAATGTAAAACTGGGGTAGTGTCTCTGTTACTTTTATATCAGGTGGTTACATTATCTTTTAGATATTTTGACATATTTCCTTTCTTTGAACTGCATGAACATGTCTTACTTTATTCATTAGATACATTATTTTTGCTTATACTTTTGATAATGTCGATATTTTCCCATTTTATATTTTTCTTAGCCCCAGAAAAGATTTGACAAAATATGTAATAACAATATAATAAAGAAAAAAGACAAATGACAAGCATGATGTGTTATATGAGAGCCAAAACTGGAACCCAGTTTATTTATTTTCTATACAAATAATGTGGTCCAAGGAACAGCCACCTTAATGTCACATGGGACTTTGTTAGAAATGCAGGATTCTAGGCCCTACCCCAGCACTCCTATATCAAAATCTATGTTATGACAATTTCCTCCAAGTGATCTGCATGTGTGTGAATGTTTGAGATGCACTACTTTACTGCATGCCATAGTTTGTTGCTTAACATGTCTCTAAGTTTCCCTGTGGCACATATACACCATTATTTCTATATTTCTAATTATGTAGGCTGTTCTGAGATGTAACAGGTGTGCAAGGGTAAGGAATCATTTTATGTAGAACAAATTTTAACTGCTTTAGTAATCTTGAAGTAAGAAGAATACAACTGCTACAACAATTACAGCTAAGTGCAAATGAGGTTAATTGATCCATTTTTATTTCTGTCTCATTATTAAGCCAAAGAAGATGCATTTTCCCCCAAATTTGCAAGATTGAAAGGCAATTTAGTGAAGCAGGCTCTATACTTGTAAATATCTAATTACAAAGGCAATTTTCCTTCTTGTCTATAAGAAACTGGAATAATACACCATTTTATTTAAGTGGTATATGTCAAATGAGTAATCCACCCAAATGCATAGATTTTCTTAATGTTAGTTCTCAGTTTTCCAACAGCTGATTATTTGGTTAATGGGTTTGCTTCTCTTTTTGTTAGCTTTTTTATCAGAAGATAACCATATGAAAGAAATCTAAGGATTTAGTCAAATATTTGTTATGGGAGATCGAAACCCTTGTCAAAATGAAGATTATTTTTTTTTATTTCACCCATGTTCCATCATTTTAGGAATAACAGAGTTTACTCTAACATCACAGAGTTGGACTAATTAACTCAGACTACCATGCAGTGGAAGCCAAAGTTTTGAGTTGTATTCTCATTAGACTAATGAAGTTTATCTTTTTTTCTGATGGCTATGTTCTATTTACCACAAAGAGACTAGATATGGAATGGTGGATGAATAGGTGTAGATTCATCACCATTACTGTATTAACAAGCTTTCTTGGTATGGCATTGCTAGCATCATTTCAATATACAGAACATAGTGTTTATTTAGTACATGTGTGACAGAGAAATCTTTCACAAAACTGTCCTATCTGTAATTATTCATGAATTACATTTAATATCTAATTAAACTTAATATATTCCCTTTTTCATCTGATGTGGAGACAAAACATAAGGCTTATTACCAGAATTTGGAAGAGTGAAGTCACACAAGAACTCTGACTAATAACTGCCACAAATGTGAACCGTTGTAGAACCTCTGGATACTGAGTGAAGGTCTCTGTAAATGTGCCCCTTCATAAAAACAACAATAACTTAGCTCTGGCTGGTGTGGCTCAGTGGATTGAGTGCCAGCCTGCAAAGCAAGGGGTTGCTGGTTTGTTTCCGTCAAGGCACATGCCTGGGTTGCGTGCCAGGTCCCCAGTAGGGGGCGCATGAGAAGCAACTGCACATTGATGGTTCTCTCCCTCTCTTCCTCCCTTCTCCTCTAAAATAAATAAATAAAATCTTTTTTAAAAAGCAACAAAAACTCTGGCAACATTGTCAAAATTAACTTTTTCAGAACTCTGGAATGAAAGGTTTACAGGAACTGAAGATTACTTTTTTTTCAGTTATTTTAAAATTTTTGTTCAGTTACAGTTGTCCCCATTCCCCTTCCCCCATTACTTTCCCCTGCTCATCCAACCCCTGCTCCCAAAGAAAATCCTCACCCCACTATCCCTGTCCATGGGTCCTCTGCGTATGTTTTTCCTGACTTATGGAAAAACTGCTGAATGCTGGTAAGAAAAGTAGGATTTGTGGCCTTGTAACTTAACCTACTCTGCATCCTGTTTTTTGTAGCTCTGCAAGTAGCCTTGAAAATCAGAAGCCCCATGAATATTTGGTTGCTATGAAAATCTGCAGGCTTTCAGTTACAGGAGGGGTCAGAGTGGGGTAGAGCTCCTCAAAAATACCTGTTGCCTGAGCATTCATGTTTCTAGAGCTTTGTCACTGTTTGACCTGTCTCACAGCTTCCTGGAAAAACCCCACCCCAAGTGTGTTGTCGTTATTAAGACCTGACTCAGTGCTCAGTTTGCAGAACACCTTCATCCCCTGGACATTTTTCAAAAACAATCCATGGCAAATTTTTAATAGCACAGTTGTTTGGGACAGCAATAACAGTTGGAGCCAAGAAGAGGCTGACCAAAACACTTAAACAATTACGTGGGGGAAAAGATCTTAATAGAAAAATTTGAAAAGTTCTGAAATAATCCCAGGCAAGCTAGAAGGCCACATGCATGTGCAGAATTGTGTATATGCTTAGGAAATACCTGAGAGAAAGCCAATCTCTCATCTTTGGCTGACCTTGAGACTTTGCACAAGCCGGATGTGCACATTTGTAAACTATCCGGCTGAACATTCAGAGTGTGATTCAAAATACAGACTCCTTTGGCAAAGATTGGGAGACTCAGTGAATCCAAGCATTTAAGGAAATCTTAACCCAATCAATAGCTGAGCAATAACCTAACAAAACAAAATTTATATTTGCTTCACACTCACATACAAAAAAGAATACAAACTTTGGAGAGTGATTTGCTTATAGCGACAGAGTGAGTTGTCAATACTTTAAAAATTGATGCGGGGCTTCAGAAGATAGTTTTGGAAGATGGTGGTGAGATATGTGGGAGCGGAGTCCTACCTTACTCCTGTGCACTGGTGGAACACCTAGCCGATCTTCTGAGGAACAGAGTGAACACCCAATGATATTCCAGCTTATATGAAGATTGGAGGCCAGAACTATAGAGGACATTGAAAACCCAGATAGTAAGGAGAGTGCTTTGGGACGATAAGGTCCCTGGGACTAGTGCAGGGATCAGGGTGGCTGCAGTCCCAGGTGCAGTGCCCAACAGTTCTGATGCAGGATTATTGGGAGAGACCCAGGTCAATGGCTCCCTTCCCTGCCAAGCAAGGTCTGAGCAGCACCAGGAGGGACCTGGATGCTTGAAGTTGCTGGGGGGAATAAGGACGAAGTGGCAAACACACAGGGGCAGTGTGCACCCACTGAGATTGTGAACACATTTGGGAAGAGTTGGGCTGTGACAGACCCTGACCCCGTGAGTCCCTGGTCTGATTGGAGAGTTGGGCTGTGTGAGAGGTCAGGCGCTTGTTTGGAGTGGCAGGCTTGAACAGGAGGAATTTTTCAAAAAGAAAAAAAAAAAGAGTCATCCAGCAACTGTTTAGGGAATTCTCCTGTAGCAGCTGTCCCCACTTCCCCCACTGCACCCATGCAGCCTCCTCAGCGGTGACCATGGGCCCGCCTCTGCTGCCAGGACAGCGACTGCGACCCTATCCCTGGCTGCAGCTGTGGAGGGCATCCAACTGTGCTTGTGACCCAGTGGTGCGCCATTGACCCAGCCGCCCCCCACCCCACCATGTGGCTGCCACGCCAGCAGTGGAGGCCATTGGCATCCAACACCACCTCCCCACGACTGGGTTCCCACTGCAGCAACAGAGGCCGAGCACTCATGCCCACAGCTCCGGGATGGAGCACGCGTTACTTTGCAGCCTAGAGGCACCTCATGCCCAACCCCACCACCCGGCACAGCAGCAAAGGAGGTACGTGCCTGCATCTGCCATGGCAGCCACTGTGGCATCCCCATCTTGCAGGGCCAACTGGCTCTCTAAGAGGAAGGTGGAGGTGCCCTTGCAGAGGAAAGCAGCAGGGCTCAGGGAGTCAGCAATCCCCAGAAAGACTTAACTCAGTGGGTAGGGGGCGGTAAACTACCCTGTAGAGACTCAGAGTCCCTAGCATCTAGGAAAGCAAAGAGCGAGAAGGTGATCTGTGGGTTTCCCCTAATTGATGCACCTTAAGGACAGCACAACTTGGTGGGCTGAAGGTGTATAACAGGCACAGAAAGGCACTGGGGGCCTAGCAGCGAACTGAGGAACTAGGCTGGAGGCTGGGCAACTGTGAAGACTATGGCTCAGACCTCGCCCCCATCCTCCCAAAACCACAGGAAGGGAAGAATGTGAAACCCACCCCTCCACCACCCCGAGCCTGCTGCAGTCAGGAGGACCAGCAGAACTGGCTTGGTTTGATTAAAGCCAGCAGGAGGCTTCGTTTTTAAAAATTATTTCTTCCTTTCTTTCCTTCTTTCTTTTTTTATTCCTCCTTCCTTCCTTTCTTTATTATTCCTTCTTCTTTCCTTCCTTTTTTAAAAAATTCCCACAAGTGAGACACTACAACCTGGAGCTGTGAAAGGACCAGAGTTAGACACAAAGAGGGGTCATCCCAACAACTGAGACAGTGAGATAAATTTCACTTTGCTACTCCAGAGAACTTGCAAGTTATTGTATATTTGTATTATTTTTCATTATTTTTACAACTTTTATTTTACTAGTATTTTTTATTTCTCTTCTTTTTGTTTAGTCTTCTTTGCTTGGTTTGTTAAATTGCATTGTTTCACTGGTTTCCCTTGTTCTCTCTTTCATAGTGTATTTTTAACTTTCCATCTTTCACTTCACTTGTGTTCCATTAGCACCCTACTCTAGGTCCTGTACTTCCTATTCTTGTTATCCAGATCACATAGATTCTGTCATATGATTGTTGCTCCATTGCTATTGTAAATAATTGCTGTTCCATACAATTGTAAATACTACACAGCAGCCTCCTGGATCTTAGCTCAGTTCACTGTTTCCAGAACTTTATTACTGTTGCGGTTAACTATTCTCTCACATACTACACCTATTTTCTATCCTTTACTCTCACTTTACTTCATAATCTGACCTCCCAAAAGCTCACTGCTTTCTAGGTACAACTCAAAATCTCCCCCCCCCCACAACAAGAGTCTTATCTTTTTCCACCTTTTCTAAAAAGTGGCTAGTTGGGTGAAATATCATGGTTAACACTATACATATCCAAAGGATTTCCTATCTCTCCTCTAAGGAATGGCACTTTAAATACCATAGAATATACTTTTGCTGTCTCAAACCATTTTGCCTTGCCCCTCCAACTGATCACAAAAAAAGAATAGGTGGGAGCTGTGAACACCAGTATACCTGCTGGAAGTGGAAACCCACAAACAAAGGAACCACCAACAGATAACAATAGAAGAAGGTGAAGGAGGGAGATGAAGCTACACTAACCTCCACCCAGAACTGATATGGAAATACAACTAAATGGTGGAGAAATTACCCAGAAAAAACAACTGAACAATAGCGAGCAAGAAGCCTCAAAACCTCATATAGAGAGGCGAACCAGCTTCAACACAACCTGTCCACACCTGCACAACAGAATACAAGATGTGGCAGATGGAGAGACCCTCAATCAACCACCTGGAGTGAAGGACCGATCAAAGAAAGACCCAACAACAATAAAACCCAAAGACAATCAAAGAGCCAACATAAACAACAGCCCAAGACCAGCAAGCTTAGGAGATCAAGGAGACTGCATTACTGAATCTCACAGGTCTTCTACCATAAGAGTTCACAGCATAAATCCCAGGAGTCAGAACAGATCAATTTAAGAAGCTGAGGCTAAGAAGAAGAGTCTCACAAACAATGGGAAGACAAAGAAACAATCCCCAAGTGAAAGGAAAGGAGGAAGCCTCAGGAATAATGCTAAATGACTAGACACAAGTCAACTATCAGATACTGAGTTCAAAGCAATGCTTATCAGGAAGCTCAATGAGCTCACAGAAAATTACTAAAAACTATAGGGAAACTACAATGAACTCACTGCAAACTATATCAATATGAAAAAGGAAATAGAAACTATCAACAAAGGCCAAGAGGAAATGAAGAATACTATTTCTGAACAGAAGAATACAGTGGAAGGAATGAAAAGCAGAATTGATGAAGCAGAAGATCGGATTAGTGAGTTGGAGGACCAAGTAGAAAAAAACACCCAGAAAGAGCAAGAAAAGGAAAAGAGGCTCAAAAAGAATGAAGAGGGATTAAGAGAAATGCAAGACAATATGAAACGTAATAATATCTATATAATAGGGATACCAGAAGGAGAAGAAGAAGAGCAAGGGATAGAAAATCTGTTTGAAAAAGTAATGATGGAAAACTTCTCTAATTTGATGAGGGAAAAAGTCACACAAATCTAGAAAACACAGAAGGGCTGACTTCAACACACATTATAATTAAAACGGCAAAAATCCAAGACAAAGAGGGAATCCCAAAGGTGGCAAGGGACAAACAGAAAGTAACATACAAGGGAGCCATGATAAGACTAGCAGCTGATATCTCAATGGAAAGGCTCCAAGCCAAAAGGGAATGGCAAGAAATATTCCAAGAAATGAAAACCAAGGCCCTGAAACTGGGACTATTTTATCCAGCAAGGCTCTCAATTAAAATGGAAGGCCAAATAAGGAGATTCCCAGACAAAGAAGCCTCAAAGAATATACCTCCATGACGAGAGAAGATGGTGGCGCAGTAAAAGGATGCACATCCCTCCTCCCCCTTCACACAGGTGATAAACGGGTCCAGTTTTCAATGGAGCACAGCAAACAGACGGCAGAAACACAGCATATTTGAAAACAGGTGATTGAAAATTGCAGTGGATATTGAAAAACCAGACGGTAAGGAGAGTACTCCAGCAGTGTGGAGACCAGGGTGGGGGTTGAGATCCCGGCCCAGTACTGGCCGTAAGATGCTAGGGAGGCAACTGGGTCAACCGCTCCCTGATCAGCCAAACAGGGTCTTGGCAGCACCAGGATAAACCTGGTTGCTTGAAATCTCACAGAGAGGAGTTAAGATCTCATAGCCCTGGGAGGACTGAGCGTTGGAGCTCGCACTTCTGTCTACGCCCACGAGCCATTGTAAACAGCCGCGTGGGGATCCATTCGCACCAGCGCGCCACTGAGAGACCCGTGTGCAGTCGCTGGGCGCCTCTACAGTCTCTTGGCCCCCGCGCGAGGGCTCGCTCCAGCAGGGAGCAGCAACACGATCTCTCTGCGCCATTGCGCCATCGGAGACCTGAGTGGGCTGCTAGGAGATCTTAGACACTGGTGTGCAACCTGCGTGGGGGTAGAGCTGTGCTCCCAGGACAGTTGGCACCTGTGCAAGGAAGGCTGAAAGATCATCAGTCCTTGTGAGAACAACCACAGTTGGCGCCTGCCGCTGCAGAAGACACACCTGAGACCCTGTATGGAGAGACTAGGGCTAGCTCTGAGGACAGTGGGCCAAACAAAACTGAGTGTTGAACAAGGAAAAAAAACAGTATGGTCACCCCTCACCCCTAGGCCACTGCAGTCATCAAGGCCAGAAAAACCAGCTTGGCAAGATTAATAACAGCAAGAATTGGCGGTTTTGGTGTTTTTTGTTTCTTTTATTTTTTTGTGGGTTTTTCTCTTTTTCTCTTTTTTATTATTAACTTTTCATTACTTTGATCCTTTTTACCCCTCAACTCCTTTTTGCTTCTCATTACTTCTTTCTTGTTTTACTCCTTCTTCCTTTCTTTCCAAGCTTATCTCTTCTTCCTTTCTCTTTTTTCTTCTTTTCTTTTTCATTCTGCTTTTCTTTATTCCCTTTTCATTTTTTATTTCCTTTTCCTTCTTTTCTTTTTTCCCTTCCTTCTCGTTTCTCTTTTTAAAAAACATACAAGTGAGACAAAAACAAAACAAAACAAAACAAAAAAACCCAGGAACTGTGGAAAGACCAGAGTTGGCCCCAAAGAAGGGGCATTTCAACAGCTGAGACACTGGAAGCAGTGAACACCAGGATACCCAAAGGAGACAGCACCACCGAATCTCACAGGCATTCTACCACAGAAGTTGACACCATAAACACAGGGAATCAGAACAAATCAATTCAAGAAGCTGAGGCTGACAAGAAGAGTCTCACAAACAATGGGAAGACAAAGAAACAACCCCCAAATGAAAGAAAAGGAGGAAGGACCAGAGAGAATGCTAAATGAAATGGAGGCAACTCAACTATCAGATTTTGAGTTCAAAGCAATGGTTGTCAGGAAGCTCCAAGAGCTCTCAATGAGCTACCAAAAACTACAAAGAAGCTACAATGAGCTCACTGCAAACTATATCAACATGAATAAGGAAATAGAAACTATCAACAAGGGCCAAGAGGAAATGAAAAATACAATTTCTGAACTGAAGAACACAGTGGAAGGAATGAAAAGCAGAATTGATGAGGCAGAAGATCGGATCAGCGAGTTGGAGGACCAAGTAGAAAAAAAGCATCCAGAAAGAGCAAGAAAATGAAAAGAGTCTCAGAAAAAATGAAGAAGGATTAAGAGAAATACAAGACAATATGAAACATAATAATATCCGTATAATAGGGATACCAGAGGGAGAAGAAGAAAAGCAAGGGATAGAAAACCTATTTGAAAAAGTCATGATGGAAAACTTCCCTAATTTGATGAGAGAAAAAGTCACACAAATACAGGAATCACAGAGAGTCCCAATCAAGAGGAACCCAAAGAGGTCCACTTCAAGACACTTCATCATTAAAATGGCAAAATTCCAAGACAAAGAGAGAATCTTAAAGGCAGCAAGGAAGAAAAAAGAAAGTAACATACAAGGGAGCCCCGATTAGGTTAGCATCCGACTTCTCAATGGAAACACTCCAAGCCAGAAGAGAATGGCAGGAAATATTCCAAGTAAAAGAACCAAAAACCTGCAACCAAGACTACTTCACCCAGCAAGGCTTTCAATCAAGATAGAAGGCGAAATAAAGAGCTTCCCAGATGAAAGAAGTCTACAAGAATATACCTCTACAAAACCAGCTCTGCAAGAGATACTAAAGGGCCTGCTATAAGGAAAGGAAGGAAAGGAGAAAGAGAGGGAGAGGAACACAGGTACAAAAATGGCAATGAATAAGTACCTATCAATAATAACCTTAAGTGTAAATGGATTAAATGTTCCAATCAAAAGGCATAGAATAGCTGAATGGATAAGAAAGCATGACCCACACATATGCTACCTGCAAGAGACCCACCTCAGGACAAAAGACCAACACAGACTCAAAGTGAAGGGCTGGAAACAAATTTTCCAAGCAAATGGACAGGAGAAAAAAAGCCGGGGTAGCAATATTCATATCAGACAAAACAGACTTCAAAAGAAGAGCCATAAAGAGAGATCCAGAAGGTCACTTCATAATACTCAGGGGAAGAATCCACCAGAAAGACATAAACATTGTAAATATATATGCATCCCACATAGGAGCACCTAAATACATCAAGAAAATCTTAGAGGACTTCAAGAAAGATATTAACAGTAACACAATTATAATAGGGGATTTTAGAACCCCACTGTCAAAAATGGACGGATCTTCTAAACAAAATATCAATAAAGATATTGTGGCATTGAACGACACCCTAGATGAAATGGACTTAACATATATAGAGCCCTTCATCCCAAATTAACTAAATACACATTCTTTTCAAATGCACATGGAACATTCTCAAAGATAGACCACATGATAGGACACAAAACTAACCTCATCAAATTCAAGAAAATTGAAATCATACCAAGTATTTTCTCTGACCACAAGGGACTGAAACTAGAAACCAACCCCGAGGGGGAAAAAAACAAATTCCTCAAAATCATGGAGATTGAATAGCATGCTATTAAACAATGAATGGGTCAAGAATGAAATTAGGGAGGAAATCAAAAAGTTCCTGGAAACAAATGAAAATGAACTCACAACAACCCAAAACTTATGGGACACATCAAAGGCAGTCCTCAGAGGAAAGTTCATAGTAATACAGGCCTACCTAAAAAAGATAGAAACATCTCAAACAAACAACTTATATCTATACCTACAAGAACTCGAGGATCAACAGCAAAGAAAGCCCAGAGCAAATAAAAGGAAGGAAATAACTAAGCTCAGAGCATAAATAAATGACATAGAGACTAAAACCACAATTCTAAGGATCAATGAATCCAGAAGCTGGTTTTTTGAAAAGATAAACAAAATCATCAGGCTTTTAAGCAGGCTCAACAAGAAAAAAAGAGAGAGGATCCAAATAAAAACAATCAGAAATGAAAGAGGAGAGATTACAACTGACACCACAGAAATACAAAGGATTGTAAGAAATTACTATGAAGAATTGTATGCCAAGAAATTTGAAAACCTAGGTGAAATGAACAAGTTTCTAGGAAAATATAATCTCCCAAAACTCAAAGAAGAAGAAACAAAAAGCTTGAACCGATCAATAACAGTAGATGAAATAGAAGCAGTAATCAAAAAACTCCCGACACACAAAAGCCCAGGACCAGATGGTTTCACAGGAGTATTTTACAAAGCATTTAAGGAAGAGCTATCCCCTATCCTTCACAAACTTTTTGAAAAAATCCAAAATGATCGAAGGCTACCAAACTCTTTCAATGAAGCCAGCATCATCCTAATCCCAAAACCAGATAAAGACACAACAAAGAAAGAAAACTTCAGGCCAATATCACTCATGAACATAGAAGCAATAATCCTCAACAAAATATTGGCAAACCACATCCAACAATACATTAAAAAGATCATACATCATGACCAAGTAGGATTCATCCTAGGGATGCAAGGATGGTTCAACATATGCAAATAGGTAAATGTAATACATCACATAAACAAAAACAAATACAAAAATCACATGATCATATCAATAGATACAGAAAAAGCATTTGATAAGGTAGAGCACCCATGTATGATAAAAACACTCAGCAAAGTCGGAATAGAGGGAGCATTCCTCAACATAATAAAGGCCATATATGAGAGACCTATAACCAACATCATACTCAATGGGCAAAAACTAAAACCTTTTCCACTAAGATCGGGAACAAGACAAGGTTGTCTGCTTTCACCACTTCTATTCAATATAGTATTGGAAGTATTCGCCACAGCAATTAGACAAGAAAAAGAAATAAAAGGCATATAAATTGGAAAGGAGGAAACAAAACTATCATTATTTGCAGATGACATGAGAGTGTATATAGAAAATCCTATACACTCGGCCAGAAAGCTGCTCAACCTAGTAAATGAATTTGGCCAAAAATCAGGATACAAAGTCAATATCCAAAAATCAAAGGCATTTCTGTATACCAACAATGAAACAGCAGAAGCAGAAATCAAGAAAAAAAAATCCCATTTCATATAGCAAAAAGAAAAATAAAATACCTAGGAATAAACCTAACCAAAGAGGTAAAAGACCTGTACACAGAAAACTACACAACACTGAAGAAAGAAATCAAGGAAGACACAAACAAATGGAAACATATACTGTGTTCATGGATTGGAAGAATTAACATCATCTAAATTTCCATACTATTCAAAGTAATTTACAGATTCAATGCAATACCTATTAAAGTCCCATGGCATATCTCACAGACATAGAACAAACACTTCAAAATTTATATGGAGCCATAAACAACCTCGAATAGCTGCAGCAATTTTGAGAAAGAAGAGCAAAGTAGGAGGGATCACAATACCTGACACCAAATTGTATTACAAGGCCACTGTAGTCAAAACAGCCTGGTACTGGTACAAAAACAGACACATGAACCAGTGGAATAGAATAGAGAGCCCAGAAGTAAACCCAATTCTCTATGGTCAATTAATATTTGACAAAGGAGGCAGCAACATAAAATTGAGTAAAAGTAGCCTCTTCACCAAGTGGTGTTGGGAGAACTGGACAGCTACATGCCAAAAAAAATGAAACTTGAACACGAACTTACACCATACACAAAAATAAATTCAAGGTGGATAAAAGATTTAAATATAAGCCATGACATCATTAAAGTCCTAGAGGAGAATATAGGCAGGAAAATTTCAGACATTTCATGCAGCAACATTTTTACTGATATGTCCCCTTAAGCAAGGGACAAAAAGGAAAGAATAAACAAATGGGATCTCATCAAAATAAGAAGCTTCTGCATGGCTAAAGAAAACAATATTAAAATAAAAAGAGAGCCAACTGTATGGGAAAACATATTTGCCAATGATACCGCAGACAAGGGTTTAATCTCCAAAATATATAAAGAACTTACATTACTCCACTCTAAGAAGACAAGCAACCCAATTAAAAAATGGGCAAAAGACTTGAACAGACACTTCTCCAAGGAG